>JAJOZX010015859.1:0-65040 GCA_023014485.1 Bathynomus jamesi | reverse complement strand
GCCTTATAAGGCTAACTAAAAAGGGCTGGAGGCCGTGATCTTCAGGTGATCCCTTTAATTTCTAAAGTCCATAGTCCAGTGTCGTATGACCTTAGCTATGAAGGCTGGAGAATTTTAGGGCTCAGTTGAAGAGCCACGAAGAAGGTGCCGCCGAAGATGAACCGAAATTGGGTGGTAGCGTGCCGAACATCCAGACGGCTACTTGGCCCAACATGACAATGGTAGCGTCAAGTACGATCGATCCCAGATGGTAGTGTGGATAAACTCAAAACTAAGTTACAGTACTAAGTGTCATTTTCACTAATTTTAATTAAATTCACAATAGGATCTCGCTGAGTACGACAACAGGCTAGGCCTACACGCGAATAGGCCTCTCTTATACTTTTACGTTCACATCAAAATTAACCTGAATTACGTTAAACTTTTTATTATGTTAACATGACCAAAGGACTAGCCAGAGAAGTCCTCACGGTCTTGGGAGAATAAATTGATTAAATTTAAATATTAATTTAAATCATTGCGGAAGGTCCCCTTACCCACGGCCTACTTTTAAAAGATATTAACTAAGTATGAATAAAATGATGTGGTGTTGAATCAATCGCCGAATCGAATTTGAATATCGCTTTCTTTGTCATACATTTTTTTTTCTAAAAAATCTCTCGTTTTTGTTTCATTCTGCTGCATTCTTTTTCATTTGTCAGTTCTTTCATTATGCATAGACTGAAACTAGAGAACAACATAAGTTCCTTATCCTAAATTTTCTAATTAACTAAGTCATTACACATATCAAGTTTGGTGATAACGATCTCGCGCAAGATCTATATTGCGCGTTTGCTGTATCCGGGTGTGGACGTGAGCCATCGGTCGGTCGAAATAATAATGGGCGCCTCCAAAGGAAACATGACGTCAATGGGAATAAAGGAGTGCAACTGGCCACCCTTGAACTGCTTTAAGATGACGCCGCGCATGCGCATAATGATACCGAGCGTTTTACTGCACCACGGCGCGCAGTCACGTGACGAACTCTTAAACAGAGGTGAAGTCCCCATAATCCTGCGCGAGGCCCGCGGATAATGGTGGAACGCGTGACGTTACGATTCAACATGACCAAATATTTTCTAATTTCTCTCAAAGTTTGTCGTATGTTGCAATTCATTATTTTCAATTTATTCATAAAATTCTCATTTTTACCCTCGCAGCAGCTAAATCATACGGTTCACCACTTAAAATGCGAGATATTCCCTTGAAATATTTTCAACATAACTTGAGCAAAATCATACTGGTTTTTTTTTTAAGTTTATTGAGAAAATAGGCTAAAAAACGTATAGAATAACAAGATTACTGATTATATCTGCATAATTTCTTACCAATAATTTAAACGAAATGTTTAGCCACGAAATTGTTATCAGAAGGAAGTATGAAATAGGCCTACAGTATATATATATATATATATATATATATGATGAATAAAACCACGAAGGAAAGGAAACACAAAATGGTGCTCAAGCGCTTTCGTCTAATGACATCCTCAGGAACACTGAAGTACAATATATAGGTTACAGAAAAAGAAAAAATAACATATATATATATATAATATATATATATATATATATATATATATATATATATATATATATATATCAAACGGAGAATAAAAATAAAAATAAAAAAATTAAAGGATTATCAGATTTGTAAGGAAAAATATCGATTTTTAGCACAAGATCAAATAAATTATAAAAATACAAATTTACACTGGAAATCTGCCCGGGTTTTAACACTTTGCCTTTTATGGTCCCTTGGTTGTGGTACGTCGACGATATTTTGTGTATCTGGCCCATGAATCGTGACCTGGATAACTTCCTCCTTCAGTTAAATGATCAAGTCCCCTCTATTAAGTTTACTTTAGAAGTGGAACAAGACAATTCAATCCCATTTTTGGATGTGCGTGTACATAGGGAAAGCCCAGGTTTTAAGTTTAGTATCTATCGGAAAACAACAAACAATTTGTCCTACGTACACTTTACTCGGGACATGACACCCCTACTAAGAAGGCCATTGTTTCATCAATGTTTATCCCGCGCCCTTAGGATCGCCAGTCCGGAATACATCGATGCCGAATTGGAAAAAATCAACGGTATTGGAAGTGATCTGTGTTATCCATCTGCGTTTATGGAATCTTGTCTCAACAAGGCAAAACGAACTTTCTATCGTGTCAATAATAACACACGTACTTTGTCAAAAAATATTTTAGTACTTCCATTTTCCCCGGGCTTTTTAGGCATTGCTAATGTACTTAAACTTTTGGATATTAATGTAGTATTTTCATAAACAATATTGTGAAAAATATCATAGTAAAAAATAGCCCTACCAATAATTCAGGCATTATCTATAAAATTGGTTGTAAACAATGTGATTCCTTTTACATAGGTCAGACGGGAAAGGATTTGCACACACGTATAAAACAGCATCAATATTCCGTTAGAACAGGACAGTTGTCCAGTGCCCTTTTTGTCCATTTGTCAGAGTTATCCCACTGTATTGATTGGAATAATGCTTCAGTTTTATTCCACTCTAGCAACATTGTTAATAGAAATATTCTTGAGTCTCCCATTATCCAACTTTCAAATAACTTCAACATAAGCAAAGGTCTTTTTCAACTCGATCCTGTTGTTTTGAATTCCTTCAAAACAGATTTAGATAAGAAGGGTAGAACGCTAAATCTTTGGTAAACTTGTATGCTACTTTATTAACTTAATTTTCATTTTATTTTTATATATATCGAAACTTGACCATAAAAGGCAAAGTGTTAAAACCCGGGCAGATTTCCAGTATAAATTTGTATTTTTATAATTAATTTGATCTTGTGCTAAAAATCGATATTTTTCCTTACAAATCTGATAATCTTTTAATTTTTATTTTTACTTCTCCGTTTATTGCACACACACACACACACACCACACACACACACAAATATTATATATATATATATATATATATATATATATTATATGTATGTTTATTTATTTATTTATTTTTTTTTCTTTCTGTAACCTATATATAGGCTGTAACCCTTTTATGTACTTCAGTGTTCCTGAGGATGTCATTAGACGAAAGCGCTTGAGCACCATTTTGTTTCCTTTCTTTCGTGGTTTTATTCATCATAAATATTTTTCACGTGTTACTTTCGTGAAATAATTTTCATATATATATATATATAAAATTACAAAGGAAAAATTTTTGTAAGACTTAAAATGAGAACTGAGGATATATTTTTTAACGCATAATGAAGAAGGAAAAGGGAGGAGTCAAGAAAAAACGTTATTTTTTAAAATATTTTTCTTGCTGACAAAATTTAACTCCCCAACTGTGTTTTATGTCCAAGATGGACCTATAATAAGCTTCTCATAGCGTCAGAAACAGATTCTGAGGAATTTTGAAAGTAAAAGTATTATATATATATATATATTTTTTTCTTTGCTTTTCTTCTCTCAAACTGGAGAACGGTTGAAGGGTCTTACAAAAGCATCCATGGCTGCTCCATCGAAGATTAATTAGTGGGTGACAATCCTGTATTGATAATTATTTGGAACAGTACCGTAATTCTATTGTGTTTGCATCAGACTCGCATATTACTGAAGTGTTTAGTGTTATCAGAGTAAAAAGGCATTTGGGTACATCTGGCTATAGACTATTCTATGGACCCTAATTATATATATATATATATATATATATATATAGAGAGAGAGAGAGAGAGAGAGAGAGAGAGAGAGAGAGAGAGAGAGAGACGAAGTACCTGAAAAGGCCTTGCGGCCCATACCGAGGAGGTAGTCCGAGGTACCAATGGCAACGGGTGCCAGGGAAAATTTTTTACACCCTCAAATAGTGTGCAAGATTTGGTCTAACCTTTTCTTAAAATAATCCACAGAGGAACTGTTCACAACTTCTGAAGGTAACCTGTTCCACGTGTCACAGATCTTATAGGTAATGTAATTCCCACACACACTAGTCCTAAACCGCTTCAAATCCAACTTCCAACCATTGTTGCGAGTTGGGTTATCATTTAAACTAAACATGCTTCTAAAAGTGTCTGAGAAATAGTCATGAGACCTACTACTACTACTAATTCAGTCTGTTCCTACTTTAGTAGCCTATCTGACATCTGACCGTCCAAATGTTGCATGCAGTGGTGTATGTCTTTTGTCAATAAGAAAGAAATAAGATACCTTAGTTACCTTGGTTTTGCTCCCGCTCGAATTGTTCATTCTGACGAAGGTCAAACTTGTTGCTCCACCTTGGACGTACAGCTTAATGTGGAATCCGAACCACGACCCACCACGGTTGGTCAGAAATTACAAAGTCCTTGCTCGGACTCGATTTCACTTCTCGATCAGCAGTCCAGCGTCTTAACCACTAGGCCACCCGGGTACTCATTTATCTACCAATCTATTGTTTCTGGAAGGATGAACAGTTGTGTAAGCTGCGCCTCTGCTTTCGTCGAGAATCGAACCCAGAGCCGGTGGATTCGTAGTTAGTGATAATAACCACTATATATTATATATAATATATATATATATAATTTTTTTTCCGCATTGACGAAAGTCGTACACTATTTGCATGCAACATTTGGATGGTTAGATAGACTGCTAAAGTCGGAACAGCCTGATTAGTAGCAGCACCAGTAGTAGGTTTCTTGCCTTAATTTCTCAGACAGTTTAAAATCTGCATTATGATGTGGTATAATGTTCGTTAAATGTGAAAATAGATTGGTTGAAAGTAAATTTATAACGAGTAGTATTTTATAGATATTCCACCAAGCATAATTGTATTTTACTACTACTGTAAAGTCTGTTTCTACTTTACTTGTACCAGTAAAGTTTGTACACTTTTTAAGATCACATATTTCTGTTCAGCGCACGGTTGATAAAGATCCACTTAGTTATGTTATAGGCCTATAAATTTTTAGGGTTGTAAAGATTTTGTAGATGTATCGGTATTGGACCTTTCAACCTTGAGATGGGAATATTAGAGGGTTCCTGCCTTATGTATATTTTATTTTTATGATGTGCTCACTTCAGTTACCTCATTTAGGGATTGTGTTGTCAAATGTGATTTCTTTTCTTGAGTATCGTAGAAACTAGGTTAGTATTGTAGAATTAGCTATTATTTGCGTATGGTTGGCACCATTTGCTAACTAGCACGCGAATTATTCCAACGATAGCCTAGGCTAGGTTTTGTGCACGGTACGACTGATACTTTTTGATCAAGGTTTTTCATCCATCAGTATTCAAGGGACTCACCAGTATTATGCAAAAGTGTTCCGAGTACCTTGTTATTTCTCCCGTATTTCGACGATGTCTAACGAGTTTTGAATGAAAATCCAAGGGAATTATGTTAATTAGGTAGTTATTTGCGGGGGTTGTTACTGACTGTCTTCAATAGCTCTCTCTTCTTCGCCGTTGCCTCACTATCTCCTTACTATCGTTATTATAACTGCTCTTCTGAACTCTCTAACTGCATATCCTCTCCTTTAAGGAGAGCACGCAGTACCAGACTTTCAACACATTCCTTTTCTGTCCAACTCTCTAACGGGTTAATCGATATTTTCACTCTTTCATATATTCAACCGATGAACTCTGGAACAACCTTCCTCAATCCATATTCCCCCCCCCCCCCTTACTATGACCTTCAATCTTTCAAATGCAAAGTGTCGAGGCATCTCGTAAACCTTGGACCTTGATTTTGGCTCCCTTCTTCCTCTATCCTTCTTCCTCTATGTGGGCCCGTTTTTGCAGGTATCCGCCCTTGGCCGCTCCTTCCTCCATAAAAAAAAGACGTCGAAACCGATAATTGAAAGTTGTTTAATGATGTGAAACGTCCTTTATTTAGTCGTGTGAAAAGTGACTTTCGCACTCCTTCAATCTCATACTTTAGAACAGGATTCCCAAAGTGGTCGTACAGACCCCCAGGGTTTGTAGGAAGCTTCCAGGGGGTCTCTAAGCTTTTGGAAAAATAGTAACATTAACTATATTAGCTATATTAGCTATATTAACTATAAATATTTAGGGGTCCTTGGTGGTAAAAGTTTTGGAACCCCTGCTTTAGAATATACTTTTTGTTCGATTTTGGCAACTGTGTTTTAATTAAAAGGTCTGGCGAGCCCCAGTTTTCGGATCCACAAATGCAAAATAAAAGGCTCTTTATCAAATTGCGCCAACCGCGTTGAGCCCGGGCACCTTTCTTCGTCGTCTTAAGTTTCTGTTTCTCTTCCTCCCTTTACTGCCTCCATCTTTTTCATTTTCTTGGTCGTATCAATCATTAGTGAAAATTTAAGCCATTTTCTCGGAGGATGAAGGGTGTTCTACTGCTCTCGTGTCAGCAGTTGGTCTTTTGGACTTGACAGTTGCGTTTCCTTCAGTAGCTCGTTGGCAGAGCTTTGTATTATTAATCCGTCTTTGAGGAACGCTTAAACTATGCATGAAACCTTTCTCACATTACAAATGGTGTATGATATCTCAGAGAGCAAGTGAGTGAGAGTGAGTTGAAAATCTACTTTAATTCAGTGTGACATGCTTAGAATTTCTATTTTATAGTAGATAAAGTGTGAAAATTCAGATATAAGCGTGATTAACCTTTTCTACTATATTTGTAAAATAATATCGTAAACGTAAACGGATACAATAACTCTCCCAAATGCAGTGGGAGCTTTAAAGTATTAAATGTGATGTATAGCTGTATCGTGTATTAAAAATATTTTCTAAGCTTACCTTTACAATATAGTAAAGGTAGACTTCAATATACTAAATCGTGCTTCAGTATATTTACAGTAGCTAATGTATAGGTAAGATCCCAATTACTAAAATTTAAATCACGGTGAAACGGTGTGTGTTTATATATATATATATATATATATATATATATATATATATATATATATATATATATATGGGAATGAACTCAGAATGGTCCCCTGAGTTTTTATGATACACACAGACAGTGCATGGAACAAGGAACTCTTCTGGGATAATTAAATCCACTATAGTCCGAATAAGTAATGGTAAATGACAAATACCATAGTTTTTTTTCTTTGATGCTAGCCCGACGTGGGCAACGGGTCACTCGCAAAGAGGTCCATAAATATAGCTTCCCTCACCAGCTATCTGCAAAGCAGACAGGATCCAGCTTTGGGACATGGATCTAGGGTTTAAAGCACCTAGCCATGCTACATTTAGAACCTCAATATAAGCAAAAGACTCGCTGCCTTCACGTCAGATTGAATGCATAAAAGAAAAAGGGGTAACTATTATATTTTTAGCCAAAAACCAAAACTTAAACCTTAACTGGCAGAATTGTGCCTTGAAAAGTGGACGCTCAATTCTGCCAGTTGAGGTTTAAGTTATGGTTTTTGGCTAAAAATATAATAGTTACCCCTTTTTCTTTTTCTTTGATGCATTCAATCTGACGTGAAGGCAGCGAGTCTTTTGCTTATATTGAGGTTCTAAATGTAGCATGGCTAGGTGCTTTAAACCCTAGATCCATGTCCCAAAGCTGGATCCTGTCTGCTTTGCAGATAGCTGGTGAGGGAAGCTATATTTATGGGACCTCTTTGCGAGTGACCCGTTGCCCACGTCGGGCTAGCATCATGAAAAAGAAAAACTATGGTATTTGTCATTTACCATTACTTATTCGGACTATAGTGGATTTAATTATCCCAGAAGAGTTCCTTGTTTCATGCACTGTCTGTGTGTATCATATATATATATATATATGTATATATATATACCGGTATATATATATCATTAAAATCATAGAGCATTTACGTTCTTATGATTCTTAAATTTGATAAATGAAGATAATTATAAATACTGATTCTTACTTAAGACTTAATATTATCCCAATATTTTTTGTTGTTCGTATCGGTTCATACGACTACACAGGTTTTATCGATTAATATAGAGAGAGGAGAGGCTGGTAGATTTGTTTTTATTCGTGTGAACACTACGAGGATCAAACTTCTCAAACATATTTATCATTTGGAATATCTACGTAGTTCGTAGGACGCGAACTTAAGTCACATTTCTGATAATGTTTGGCGTTAGGTAAATGAACGAGAAAAAAATGTAGATCCCTACCTGAAAATAATTTGAAGATCTATCTTAACCCCCTACTTCTCATAGTTACAAACTTACAGACCCTATTTGCGGCGAACTTTTATATTAATTTTAGTCGGCAAATAATTGAAAATCGTAGTCTAAAGGCTTATTGACTCTATACTTTAACAAATACCTGTTCGCAGTGCGGCGGATCTAGGTGACGTAATTTAGCTCCTCCCTCTCTCGCTTTAGGATCACTAACTCCGCCCCTTTCGTATGTTGCCTGTTGCTCGGAGCACCCACTTGTTGATTCGCACAACCTTGCCTTGCCGCTTGTCTTCCCCGCTTTGCCGAAAACATTGAGGGAAAGTAAATGGCTTTTCAGATGCGGGGATTATGGGGAATACAAACCTTAATTCCGGAGATAACTAAAATAAATTTAGAAAATAGCGAAGGCATTATACGAACGGAGAGAGTTGTAGGCCTTTATAGAACGCTTCGCATTATTTGGAATTGCTTTTTGCACTAGTAATTATAAAAAATACGGTGGATTCATATTTAGCTTAACATTTTAATTGGTATCACGTTCGACTTATTTATTTTATTTATGTACAAAATTTTTCAACAAATGAAATAGATTAGCGAGAGAGAATTATATCATTAACGAGTTACATCATTATTATTATGAGAGTGATCTATTTTTAAAACTTAAAAAGTGATTAATTTCACGCTGTCATCTTTTCGAGTCGTGACGGATGCTCATTATTATCTTATATATAATATATATATATATATATATATATATATATTTTATTTATTTATTTATTTATTTATTTATTTCACTCAAGGTGTGAAATCAGTCATTTCACGTAGTGCCTAAAAATTTCAAGCATTTCGCCTAATGCCTGTGACCCTTAAGCATAGGTAATATACATTACTAACCTAACCAACCTAACCTTACCTTCACGAAGTCATTAGTCGCTTAACCGAATTACACGAAATACCTGAAATTTTTAGGCATTACGTGAAATGACTTGTTTCACACACACACACAACACACACACACACACACACACTACCCAGTCAAAAGTTTAAGTACACCTACTTACTTCAAATGTTTTGCTGCTTAGCTCATGACATAAACTTCAAATGTAAACTTAACAGTACTAGAGATGAATTTGCTTACCTGGCTTTCATATTGTATGCTTCAGTGCATCTGCCCTATGCAGTGTGTTGTAACACAGAAACTTCTTCAAAATAGCCTTCAAAATGTGTTAATTTACGTCTAGCATGCAATTTAAAATTGATACCATTAGTTCTGCACAAAGGTCCAAAAACAGTTTAAAAGTCTTTACTGGGGTAATGTGTTTCTTCAGGAGTATGTTAATACATGTGTTCAGTTATTAACAGTGGTGGGCACCGTTAACCAAAAAGTTAACTTCGTTAACCGCTAATCCGTTAACCAAAAAGTTAACTTCGTTAATCCGTTAATTCGTTAAACATGTAACGGAAGTTACCGTTAACGTTAACTTTTATTATAAAAAAAATGAAAAACACAATATATATATAATTTAATTTTCCCTCTTCTTCTCGTTCTCCATTTTGTCCATGAGATGCATGTTGCCCTTCATGAAAATTAGCATATCAAAGTTTTCATCAGACAGGGATGATCTCTTGGCCCTCAGGATGTCCTTGCCCATAGAGAACAAACGCTCCACTGGAGGGGATGGCTGTGTTGAACTTGATGAACAAGTGCACCAACACTTGCTCACCCAAGAAGGCAGCATCTGTCAGCAAGTCCTTGGAGTTGGTCTCCAGCCAGGTCTTGACCAAAGTTCTGGGCCTTGCCCTTGAGTGACCTGTGGCTTCTGCTGCTCTCTTTTGTCTGGATGACAGCACTGAAGAAGTCCTCCTCCTCCTCCTCGTTGTTGCTGCCTCCACTGTTGCTGCCCACTTCGTTGGACTGCTGCTTCATGGCCTCCTCGACTGTACCCTCCATGCTTTTCCTCACCCTGGCGACCTTGGTGTTGTCATACTTGTCCAACCAGATGAGGCGAAACCTGGGATGGAAGGCAGCAGCCAGCTGGCATTCGTCATCCTCCAGGAGGGCCCAAACCTTTGTCGATGCCTGCGCACCTGCTCAGCACTGAAAATAATAGAAACTTTTAAACGTTTATTCATGAATTTTTGGGGTTAACGGACTTGAGTTAACGGAAGTTAATTAGTCCGATAATGATTTTCAAAGTTAACTTAAAAGTTAAATCGTTAACGAAAAAGTTAACTTCGTTAATTAACGATTAACGGATTAACGGTTTGTGCCCAGCTTTGGTTATTAACATGCGCTGCAGGTCTTTACATATAAAATCCTTGCAGAGGAGCTAACTGTGTAGTTTAAGGTATATTTCTGTGTTTAAAAAAGCAAAAATGGATGCCAAAGCTCAGTTAACAACAGAAAAAAGAGTCGATTGTAACTGAGAAATGAGGGCCAATCACTGAGGCAAATTGCAAAAAAATTAAAAGTTTCTGCGAATGCGGTTGCTTCTTCCTACACGGTAAATAGCTACGATTTTGTTGTAGATGTTTTTCTGGGTTCAATTTAGATTAGTTTAGGTTAGGTTAACCTAACCTAAACAAACGTAATCTAACCTAAAATAAAATGAAACAAAAAACTGGTGGTGTAAACTCCAGAGGTAGTATGAAGTAGCAGTAGTAAATGTGATTTCGAGTTTTTTAATTAAAATCCTAACGCGAGTGAAATTTGAAAAATAATCATTATATACGGTAAAAAAGCGCATTCTCTAAACTTTTTGATGGAATCCCTTCCAACCTTAACGCAAGCGTAAGTGATTAAAAATTGTGAAAAATAAAATACGCACATCACATGTAGGAGCTAATACATGTGACGAAAGTGTGGAGGAATTAACGATTTAGGAATATATATATATATATATTATAATACACACACACACACACACACACACACACCTTCGGTTAACCTTTGGTTTGCTTTCGCTCGAATTGTTCATTCTGACGAAGGTCAAGCTTTTCACTCCACTTAGACCTACAGTTTAACGTGGAATCCGAACCACGCCCCACCAGCAGCTCAGCGTCTTAACCACTAGGCCACCCAGGATACCCATTTATCTACCAACCAATTTCTTTATTGTGTGGAAGGATGAACAGCTGGGTTTTGCTGCGCACCGGCTGCCATCACCGGGTCTCGATCCCAGGGCCGATAGATTCGTAGTCAGCGACGCTAACCACTACACCACCGAGGCGCATATTATATATATATACAGGGCGTCCCAAAAAAATGTATACACACTTTAAATACTTATAAAGGCAGTGTTTATTAAAATACATTTCATTTTCAAAATGTAATAGAATCTACAGACATTATTTAATTGTTTTGTCAACGCCTGTTTTCAAACTGACGTCCGTTCTGGTCCAGGCACTGCTGATAACGCGAAGCAATGGAATCGCAAACATCACGAAACATTTCGTTTGGTATTTGTGTGCATTCTCGTTCAATGGCTGCTCTCAATTCAGCGACTGTTGCAGGTTTTATAGCGTAGACTTTGTCTTTTAAGTATCCCCATAAAAAAAAGTCTAGTGGTGTGAGGTCTGGTGAACGCGGAGGGTATTCTACGAAACCCCTTCGTCCAATCCACATCCACATCCACATCGTGCCAAGTACCACTCGCAATACTCCACTCTTCGGTCCGGATCATCTTCATTAATAGCATGGACTAATCTTGGAATGTAACTTTTCCATTGACAGCGCTTCAAAATGCGTTGGACAGACGATTCTGAAATTCCTACCTCACGACTCGCTTGGCCGCACAGATTTTCTTGGACTTTGGTGATACGTTTCCAGTACTCTTTCTTGCTTTGTGGGGCTTGTCGATGTCCGTGGTCTTCCGGAACGCTTCTTGTGGACATTCTGAACAGTTCCATCGGCTTCAAACTTATCTCTAATTCGAGTGATGGTAAGTCGCGTTGGTGGATCTGTTTGAAACTCCCTCCTAAACTGTCTTTGCACTTCAACTGCGTTTTCACACTTCCAGTAGCATTTTAGAATGAATTTCCTTTGTTCAAAGCTTAGTCTGACTGCCATTATTAATTCTAATGGGTTTAACTTGGAAAGAAAGAAACATCAATTGAGCTATCAGCTGTTAAAGTGTGTATATATTTTTTTGGGACGCCCTGTATATATATACAGTATATTATTAAAATTTCCATTATTTCGTTTTCATTCTGCGTGATCTATGAATTTCTAGATTAACTTCACATGAGAAGCGCAGTTACGAAAGGTACCTTATTTCTTTACAAAATAATGGACAACAGCGCTTCTAAACTTTTTTTTTGAGAAATTGAAGCAGTTCCTTTTTAGTATTTGTACAGATATAATGATAGTCTGTTGGCATAATAGTTTTTCTTAGTCATCACCATCGAAATAACTTTGAAGGTGATTTGTAATATGATCAGATCGTCTGTTAGAATGGTTAATTAACTCCCGATTACAGAGTTACAGGCTAACAAAGACTCTTAAGATCCCGTCTAGGCTATCCCGAGAAGGAAGTAGAAAAGTTAGAAATAACAATGAAATAAAGACCATTGAAAACTTATACCATGCTTACACTTATAGACGCGTAAAGCTTTCACACAGGAATAGTACAGTAGTAATAGTAATGTATAGAAGAGACAAGGTTCTCTCCCTACTCCGCCACCCACTGTTGACAGAAAATAGTGGTGAAAGACTATTTATAGGAAAAAGTATAATGAAAAGAGTTAAGAGTTCATTCATACCATACGTACACTTATCTCGTGCACTCAGTTACGCATTAGAAGACATCGGAAAATAAAAGACTAATCTAATTTACGCCATGCATTTTTTCCTTTACAAATTTTTTATTTATGTATTTATGTACAAGAAGTCATCATTTCGTTGTTGCATCATAAATTTCTCCGTAGCCCGCCAAAGCTACCGTACCGAAGATTTATCACATACTGTGTTCTTCGCGTAGGAATTACTTAGATAGAGCATAGGAATTAACAAGATATTATGCATTTCTATAAAACACACAGTTTAATAACAACGTTGGCGAGTGTCTGAGCGCTTTTTTTGTAATTGGATATCTGTCATGTCTGCCAATTCTGAATGTCACGAATATTCAACTTGGGTCTCCCGCCGTGAAAGGTGTTTATGCGGCAAGTGATATACCGAGTTGTTCATAATTCACGGTGTTGTGCCACCACGAGAGCAGAGAAAATCTCTCCGGGGAGGAATATCAGTGGAGGGTCCCTGTATCTATCCTCTTGTACTTGTCCCTTATGGAAAATGAAAGTGTTTCATGGGTGATCACCCGTTGTTACTACGGCGAATTCGAGTCTCCCAATTAGATGTGTTTATGAGGCAAGTGATCAAAAGATGAGTTGCTCGATGATGGGGCACAAAATAATCAGAGGAATCTCCCTAAAGTCGGGGGAGGAGTTAAGTGTAGGAGGAAATTTTTAAACAAAGGAGCACTAGTCCAGAGAGTACCTTCAACTGGCCAGACCTACAATCAGGGGCGGATCTAGGTTTCCTGGCCCCAAGGACCATACTGATTTAGCCGCTCTTCGGACACTTACGAAGTTACCATTTAGCAATAAATAGTTATTTGATATAAGGGTTTTCAGTAAAATGCAGTCAAATGGTTTAGGCATTTACTCAAGCAAAATATATCTTAAAATATAAGATATATATATATATATATATATATATATAATATATATATATATATATATATATATATAACAATCCCTTAAATGTGTGAACAGAAATGCATTGTAGGTTATCTTTACGATCTTTGTTTAGTTACGAAATCGACCGTTGTAGACTATTCAAAGCAGTTTCCGCCGAGATTGCTGAGCAGCGAAGGAGTCAATAAGATCTGTATAGCTAAGAGCTCTCGTGAGTTCCGATTCAATACTAAGGATAACTAAAGAGTCGAGACGATTTTCTGACATCACTGACTGTGGGTAGTTCTTTAGTCGTCGCATGACAGAAAAAGCTCTTTCGGCAGAACAGTTGGAAGCCGGGGTACATAGGAAGATCCTGAGCGCAATATCAGCATATGGGTAAACTTCTTTTAATCCTTTTGCTTGGATCACTCGCTCATCTCAAGAATGCTTGTAGGAGTTTTCTCCAAATTCAGAAGAAACCCACGGAAATGAAGACACTCATTAACAAATGCTTCCGCCAAGTCATCCTTCTAAAATTCCCAAAACTTAATAGCATTGGCAGTTATATCTGTCGGATTCAAGGTGGTGACTTTTGTAAAAAATGCAAACCGTGCATGGAGGTTTTCATATACATCTTTGCAACGGTTTAATTCCTTTAAAACTTTTATTAATCCTTTATTAATAATAATAAAATAAATACATTTTTTTCAATTTACAATGACATGAATAATTGTGAAGCTCGACTATTTTTTATTTAATTTGGCCCTCAAGCTTTAGGCTTTACTGGGCTCTTATTAAAAATAAGCAGCTGTTATAAATTAATAATAAATAAATAAGTAAATAAGTATTATTAATAGTTAAAACATGTATTACAATATTAAACAATATTAATGGACAATATTAAACAATATTAATGACATTAATCCTAGATTTTTGTTAGTATGCCATTATTAATCGGGATTTCAACTTGGTTTTAAACAAATTTACATTCACAATATATTTTATATCGGCTGCAAGTCATTCCATAGTTTCAATCCAATGAAATGGGTAGTTTTTGAGATGTCAATCTAAATTAAGGTATACAAGCTTTGATCTATTTGTGGTCTGATACGAGTGGATTTCTTGACGAGTTACAAAATATCTATTTACCCATTGCAAATTAATGATTTTGTTCTTATACTCGTAAATAAAAATAAAATGTGCCAGTTTGGTTATATGCACTAGAGTGATCAAGGAAATCAACATCAGATAATAATAACCTTATTGCTCGTTTTTGGATGACAAAGATACCATTTAATGTGTTTTAGCGGAGTTTACCCAAACAAGGGTGCAGTATGTTATATAAGGAAGAACAAGAGTACCACAAGATAAGTATTAATGAAGAAGTTCCTCCGTCCATCTAATTCTACCTCGCCTTTGCGAGTTTCGTCGACTCGAAGTTTTCTTTTTTTCTTTTCATTGTAACTTCATATTTCTTAATTGCTGCTGCTTCACAAAAGTCGAAGTTGTCTCTTGCATCTTTTACATAGAATGTCAATGATGCATACAGTTCTGCTTCGACACCAAGATTAATGTTAACTGCTTGGAGCTGTTTACTAGTAGCATTGAACCTTTCCAGAATGTCATCCCACATTAAAGAAAGAATTGTAGTTTCAAGGCGTTGCAGTTGATTGACGTAGCCTGATGCTTCACTGCGTGTGCAAGGCTTTTCTGATTCATCTTCTTCAATGGACGTAAGTGCCTCTATAACATCTTCCCAGTCTTTATTGAGACTCCTACACGCTTCTTCACGAGCTGACCATCGAGTGTCTGATAAGCTCTTTAGCGTTACATTTTCAGGTTTGGTAAAATGATTTTGTAGTATTTCCCAACGGTGAGTGGAGGCAGTGAAGAACACGTAAAGATTTTGGAGAAGTGCGAAAAAATCAATGGCTTCCTTACAGCAACTTGCTGCATACTGTCCAATCAAATTTAATGAGTGTGCAGAGCAGGATACATAAACTGCTACTGGGGACGCTTCTTTTATTCTGGCTTGCAAGCCAGAGTAAATCCCTGACACGTTGGAAGCGTTATCATACGACTGTCCTTTACACTTTGCATGTCGAGATCATACATTTTTAATATGCTGGAAACTGAGTTGAAAAGCTGCTCTGATTTGTGGCCTACGCTGGAAGGAATGCCAAAAATCGCTCTACGGATGCCCATCTTCTTTTACGTATCTCAGAATAACTGCAAGTTCATCGACATGTGATGTCTCTGGTGGAGTCCACAATAATGGAGTAGTACTTCGCACATTTCACTTCCTCAGTTATTTGTTTGGTAACTTTGTCGGCCATTAGTTTGATGAATTGCTCACATGTAAACGAAGACAAGTATGAGGTATGACCTTTTCCTGGATTTTTGTATTTTGCAATATGTTCCGCCAGAAAAGGGTCAAATTTAGCAATAAGCTCCAAAGCCATTATGAAGTTTCCACTGTGGACAGAACCAAATTTCTCAATGTGGCCCCTAAAAGGTAAACCATGAGATGCCAGTGACCGGACCACTGCAGCAACTCGTTGTAAAACATTCCTCCAATACTACTACTCATCAATTTGATAGAAAAGTTGTCTGTTAATTCTTCCGAGAGTTGAACTTCTCATTTTCATAGCTAACACACATGACTTATGTTCAGAGGACTTTTCATGGCTTGTTAATGCTTCACTGCCATGCTTCCAGTCATCAAATCCTTCCTTACCAATTTCAGCAGTTCCACCAAATAACTGACAAGGAACGCAGAAAATTGAGCCTGTGCTCTCCGAATACATTAAATATGTTCTCTTCACCTTCTCTCCGTTGACAAGCTGTGTTTCAAATAAGGTTTTACAAAAATATCTGAATCGTTCACCAAAACGTCTCTTTGATTGAGAAAAGTTCGTTTTCTAGGTCCTGATTTATGCCATGCTCTGACACACAATGACGTGTAGCATCATTAACCCCATAATGCTGGGTCTTGTCCAATGGAAGTATTGCTGGAGGTAGTTGTGATGCTACCTACATCACAAGACTTAGTATAGGGTAGGCAAGATTCTTAAACGTCTCTACTAGATAATCTAAAATTACTAGGACCTTCATTAACATTTTGATCTTGGAAACTACTAATCTCGGTACATTCTAATTCTTTTAAAAGAACATTCGGATTTGTTTCAACATTTTTGCTCTTTATATCAGATTTCTTGAAGAAAGTATCAATTTTTGCAGTTTTGTCAATGACATCTCGTTGTTTTTCAGCTTTCCCCAGAGCTCTCTTCTATACTCCGAGCCGCTTAGTCTTTTTCTCCCATCACTCATCTGAAAAAAAATACATCTGAAATTAATTAAAAATAAATAATATATTTTAAAATAGAAATATATTATTAAAATTAATAAAATATATTATAATTATATATTTAAAAAAAATAGCTCAGCCAGGCTGAGTAGGTCTCTAACAGCTAACTACATATAGGCAGTTAAGTTAACATCAAAAATTCAAAATTGTCTTAAAAACTGCCTTCTTCTTACCTTGTATAAATACCAATACTGTACTAAACTGAGATAAACACAATCTTGTCTTTAAATTTTAAATGTTGTTCAGTTTCAAAGTTCAAAGCTGCAAAATAGAAAAAATATAAATTCAACTTTATAGAGAAAACCATAAACAAAATAATTGGCCAATTTTTGGCTTGATACTCTGTAAAGTGTAAACAATAAATCCGAAATAAAATAAAAATAGTTAGCTTTAAAATGAAGCTATTATTAAAATTAATAAAATTTATTAAAACCAAGGACCAACTTTGAAATCGATTTCGTTCAAACGTAATGAGATTTTTTTTTAAGTGGTACTAACTTTTCTCCGTTTTTTTTTTTGCTAAAAAAAATACCAGAAATTTTGGATTTTTTCCCTACCTAAAAAGTGCTTTCTTGTTACCTTTCTTGTTACGACTTTTCCTCCAGAATTTTACTGTCCTCAAAATTTTGCCGCCCCCTAAAATTTGCCGCCATGGCCCATTTGGCACATATATAAATACGCGCCTGCCTACAATTTAAGAATTTTCCATGCATAATGCGGACTAATAATGCGTAATATGCATAATTTATTTATCTTGCGAAATTTATTTATTTTTATTATGAAATTTGATGTACAATATTTAAAACTAAAGTTTCATTATAACTAAGTAGCTTCCCTGGAGATGAGTACATGACTCTTCGGAGGTTTTGACTCCCAAGAGATCTCATCAAGCTTCCTATCATCTTAGAACTCCGTGTTCTGAAACCAGACCCGGCCAGCACCTCCACCTACATTTATTGCAAAAGGGAACATCATTACTTCTCTATAAGACTATAAAACTTTCTCTGGCTAGCTAAGTTAGATATTCCGCGATTTAACTAAAAAGCACTAACATTCCTACAAAGTAGCGTCCCTAAAATTGAAAACATCTCTTCGGAGATTTTGGCTCTCGAGAGATCCCATCAAGTTTCTCTTTTCTACCAATGGGGCATCATCTGAGAACTCGCAGTGCTCTGAAACCAGACCCGACCACCCCCTCCTACTACATTTACTGCAAAAGGAACAATATTACTTCTACTCTATTTTAACTAGCCCTCCTTCAAGCTGCACCCTGCACCCTTTTAATAATGAAAAAAAAAGGAAGGAGCAAAAGAAATTTAATTAGCTATTCGGAAGTTTTGGCTCCCAAGAATTACCATTTTCTCACACATAAATAAAAAAAGTAAAAAAAAGTCTTATTTGAGAACTCCGTGTTCTGATACCAGACCCGACCAGAGACTCCTACATTTGCGATTAAAAGGAAATATCACCATCCTCAACTCCACCCCAACCAACTGCCCTTATAACCCCCCTTTGTAGGTTTATTCGGAGGTTTTGACTCCCGAACGTTCTCACAATGACAACACAAAGTGCTCTAACCAGGCGAAACCAGCGCCTCCTACTACATTTACATCTTCTAAGGGAAATCACTGCTTCTATCTCAATAAATAAACACTATGTACTTAAAGAGCAGCCATCGTTATATACTTACTGTAATTAGCTATTCGGAGGTTTTGACTCCTGAGAATTCCCATCAAGAGTCCTGTCTCTACTAATGGGGTATCATTTGAGAACTCTGTGCTCTGTAACCAGACCCGATCAGTACCTCCTACTACATTTAAAACAAAAAGAAAATTGACCACTCCCTATACTAACTAAAATTCACATCCCCAATTTACCCGCCCTTTATTGCAAATTGATGCTACTAAAATACCTATCCAACCTATTTTTAAACATATTAACTGAAGTGCTTGTCACGACCTCCGCGGGGAGGCTATTCCACCTCCCAACTATCTTATAGGTGAAGAGCCCCTTCGGAGAAAACCATTGTTTCTCGTCATGTTCCTATTGTCGAAGTTGAAGAAATTCTCATAATTTACGTTATCAAAACGATTTAAGATTCTGAACACGAATTAATTCGCGTCTCAAACGCGGAGTTTCAATCGTATACATATTCAGCTCTGAGTCTGTCTTCGTATGGTTTACTTCGAAAGGTTGGAATAAGCTTTGTTGCGCGGCGCTGAACCCTTTCTATCTTTCATATAGGGCGACCAAAACTGTACAGAATATTCTAAATGAGACTTAACAAGCTATTTATATAATGGCAAAACAATATCTTTAGATTTATTCAGGGTGTGTATAAAGTAGGCTTACCATATTTTCATGCAACCAAACCAGGACGTATGGTAAGCCTAGTATAAAGTAACGCAAGTGAAGAGAGAGAACCGATTTGAACTGGTTTAAACTAGTTTGTCTGTGTTTTAACTTTTAAAAACATTTTCAACATCTTTTAGAAACCTTGCTATCGAATATACAGTTGTTATAATGTACATGTAATGAATATTACTTGTCCATGTCCACTCGCGTTAATATACTAATTCAAATCTGATTCATCTTTTCATTTGCGTTACTTTATACACACCCGGTATTAAAAATTACGAGAAATAAAACCCGATACTCTATTAGTTTTACTGCTCGCAACTGAACATTATTTTGAGAACTTTAAATCCTTTGTAACAATGACACCAAAATCTTTTTCCTTATCGACTTCAAAAGGCGACGTCCATTAGTGTAGTTAAATTTACTGATTTTGTAGCCTATTGCGTGACTTTACATTTATCTACGTTAAATTTTATTTGCCATTTATTAGACCGAGGTTGGTTCTTGAGTTTCTCGAGCGATAAGGTTTTTACACCACCGGCTTGCTAGGCCTGTCGTGGCAACCCTCCTCTCTTATCAGGGCTTGGGAGCGGCATGGGATTCCAGGTGTCATTCCCCATGCCAGACCACTCTACTAAATTAAGATCTCGGTGTAGATTCTCTCTATCTAGTAAACTAAATGCTTTACTCGTAAAATTAGTATCGTCGGCAAATTTAGAAAATTTACTCTCTAAATTCACGTCAAGATCGTTAACGTATATTATGAAAAAGACTGGTCTCAAAACGGACCCTTGCGGGGACACCGCTGGTTACCTTAGCCCACCCTGATTCGTTCTTATTAATTACTACTCTCTGTTTTCTACCAGTTAACCAATTATTATCAATCCAATTAAGAACTTGACCCTTATTTCGTGAGCTTTAAATTTTTCAAACAAACGTTTATGCGGAACTTTATCAGGTGCTACTGTAGTATGCGGTCTACCGTTAAGTTTCTACTGTAGTATGCGGTCTACCGTTAAGTTTCTACTGTAGTATGCGGTCTACCGTTAAGTTTCTACTGTAGTATGCGGTCTACCGTTAAGTTTCTACTGTAGTATGCGGTCTACCGTTAAGTTTCTACTGTAGTATGCGGTCTACCGTTAAGTTTCTACTGTAGTATGCGGTCTACCGTTCAAAATATTTAAAAGGAATTGAAAATGAATTGAAAGGAATTATAATTTAATTTACACATTAAGGAATTATTAAAGAAGTTAAACATACTACTACCGCATACTTAACGGTAGACCGCATACTACAGTACGCCCTTGATGATTGGTTAGGTTAAGTCGTGATATTTCGTTAGTTTTAACGAAAATATCACGACGTAACCTAACCAATCGTCAAGGGCGTACAATTAACCTAATAATAAAATAATAAGAAGATAAGAAGCTATAATTAAAAGGTAGACCGCCGAATCGTAGGTAGACCGCATACTACAGTAGCACCCTTTATCATACACCTTTTGGAAATCTATGTTATGTCTGTCACTCTACTACAATCATCATAAATACCAATAACTTCATGAAAAAAAATTCCAAGATATGTGTTAAACAAGATTTATTTCTACGAAACCCACGCTGACTTTGTTTTATAAGACTATACTTTCAAGATGCTCGACTATACGATCTTTAAGAACCGTTTCTAAACGCTTTCCAGTTATATCATAGAAGATAGAATTAGAGGTCTATAGTTTCCCGCCTGTTGTTTATCCACTTTTTTGAAGATAGGGGTTACCTTTGCTAGTTTAAAATCCGAAGGAACAACCCCCTACGGTAAAGATTTATTAAATATTTGACCTATTTTAACTCTCAGGTGCTTTGGGTAAAAACGGTCTGGATCTGACGATTTGTTAATTTTTAATTTGGATCCCCTGAAGATCAGGGCCCCCAGCCTTCTTTAGTTAGCGTTATAAGGCTAACTAACGAAAATGTCACGACCTAACCTAACCAATCGTCAAGGGCGTACAGTTGACCTAACGATTGGTTAGGTTAGGTCGTGATATTTTCGTTAGTTAGCCTTATAAGGCTAACTAAAAAAGGCTGGATGCCCTGATCTTCAGGTGATTCTTTAATTTTTCTATATAGTGAGAAATCTCTTCAGTGTAAACAGTTACTGTGTCAGTAAGCAAAGAAAAAGTCCTATTTACGTCATATTACAAGCCTCCGGAATAAAAGAAGTATCCTCGACTGTAAAAACTGATGTAAAAAAAATTAGTTAAAATTATCGCGCGCGCTCCACAATTATTTGTTAAGTTACCACCTGAGTCAACCAATGGCCCAATATTGTCCCTCAACGGGTTTCTATTACGAACGTAATCGTAAAATTTTGTAGGGTTTTCTTTACATTTACGAGCTACTTGAATTTCAGAATGACGTTACTCGAGTAGCTTTAAATTTCAGTGTTCTCACGATATATATATATATATATATATATATATATACATATATATATACAGGGTGGGCCGTAAGTTTCCATACATAGGAAAAATTAAACGTTTGTTTTTATGTTTCAGATACCCTAAGAATATGCGTGTAAGATCTTGTTTACTGATGAAGCAAATGTTTACGTCAATGGAGAGGTTAATCGGCAAAACATACGTTATTGGAGTAATGCTAACCCTAACTGGCTGAGTCTGACGAAGATGCAAGGTGCCGGTAAAGTGATGGTGTGGGCCGGGATATGGGGTGACAGAATTATTGGACCAATTTTTGTCAGTGGAAATCTTAATGCCGAAAGGTATGTTAACATGTTGCAAGAAGAGATTTTCCCATCCCTGCTAAACGAGGAAGGTAACTTCCCAGTTTACTTCCAGCAAGATGGAGCTCCACCTCATTATGGTCTTCACGTGCGTCGGTATTTGGATCAGCAGTTTCCGGATGCTTGGATTGGTCGGCGTGGTCCTGTGGAGTGGCCTCCCAGATCTCACCCCCTTGATTTCTATCTTTGGGGGCACTTGAAGGCCATGGTGTATCAGGAAAAGATACGAGACATAATCATCTAAAGGAACGTATCACCAACGCCATTACAAGCATAACGTCAACTGTGCTAATGCGTGTTCATCAACAGTGGGGAACACGTATTGAAATGTGTTTTCAAAACAATGGCAACCATGTAGAGCATATTATATAAATAAAAATGGTTGTCCATAAAAAAAAATGTATATTTTTCCTATGTATGGAAACTTACGACCCACCCTGTATATATATATATATATATATATATATATATATATATATATATGAAGGAATGGAAAAAAAAGTTGAAAGGCGAATGAAATCTCTCTGATCAACTATAATGATTTAAAAGCTCGTTTTCCTTCTTTGAATTTAATAATAAAAGAAGGAAAGCATAAAGAATTCTTTCAGGTAAAGTAGATGAGCTCTCAATTTCACGTCTTACGACAATTTACTGGCAATTATCCATCCTTGGAGGCCAAATTCGAATGAAAGTGTTCTAGTATTCCATTTTACCTCCTTGTCATCAATCTTTTATGGATCAGGTCCACTCGATGACTGAAATTCAGTTATAGCGTCCTTTCAAGCATTCGGTCAGACAGGGCCGGATTAAGACCTTTAGAGGCCCTAAGCACTTAAAAGATTTTGGTGCCCCATATATATGTAATTTAAAATATAAACAAAAATAAACCATAAAATAAAATTTTATTTTTTGAAATGAAACAAAACTTACAGTAAGATGGAAAATAATGTTTATTTTTGTATACTTCCACTTCATTTATATTTGAAAAGTTTTCTCCTACTTTTTTTAATTGCAAAGTCTTTGATCAGATCCTCAAAACTAATCTTACGTAACACATCTGCTTCTATACTTAGTAGAGATAAGGCATCCAGCCTGCCTTGTTGCATAGTTGTTCTGTTGGTATTTTTAATATACTTCAACTGAGAAAATGAACGCTCAGCTGAGCAATTTGTGACCATTAATGTTAAAAATATACGAAAGGCAATTTCTACATTTGGGAAGGCACACTCAATATTGTCTTCTACAATTATTTTATAAAGTTCAGCATGACTGAATCTTGTTTTTACATTTTTTTTTGCACTGAACTTATGGCACACATATGAGTGAAACTGCTGAAGCTCAGCAGAGAAATTAGTGTTCAAGTCCTCTGGGTAAGCATCAATCATCTTTTTACAACCCTGAGAATACCTTTCAATTTCAGTAGATGATGAAGTGGTGACATTATGTGGCACATCACTTAGAAAAGAAAATCTCTCTGCTATTTCTTTGTATATCTCTCCTCTTCTTCTCATCTCAGTTTCAAGTTTGTCAACAATTGTGTAAAAGGTGGTGATAAGAAATTTATCTCTGGCATTCAGATATACTTCTGGTGCATCTCCGTCATTGGGTACCTTCTTTCTGATACGTTTGCGAGTTTGAGCTGCCTTGTAATCAACATCTGGTAGCATTTCCTTTGTAGCTGCTTCATATCTTTCAAATTCATCTCGTGAAGTGCACAGTTGGTCAGCTAATGATCCATACAGATCTGCACATGTTTTTAAGTTCACATCCTTATTCTGTAGAACTTTGCTTACTCTATGAAAATTTTGCAAAATCTCATCCCAAAAATTCAACATAAAAACGAATTCTAGCTCTTGCATCTTATTTGCAATATTATTTGCTTCTCTTCTAGTGTCTCCCTTTTGTGACTGGTCTTCAGCTATACATTCTAACGCTTCTAAAATTTTAAGGAAAGATTTCAAAATTGCTGCTGTTGCCATAGCATGTGCCTCCCATCTGGTATCAGAGAGGGATTTTAAGACACTTTCATTTCCAATACAACCTTTAAGAATTTCCCACCTGCTGGTTGAGGCTAAAAAAAAGGTATAGAGCAACTGCACTGTAGAGAAGAAATTAACCGCCTCTTGACAGCAGTCAACAGCACTTCGGCCTACCAGATTTAGTGAATGGGCTGCACAGGGCACATATATAGCAAACTTGTTTGTTTCTAAAATTTTTTGCTGCATCCCCTTATAACGCCCAGACATGTTGGCAGCGTTGTCGTAAGATTGACCCCTACATTTTGAAAAGTTTAGCTTACAAACTTCACGTAAGTACTGCAACACCTGATTTGCCATTTCCTCACCAGTATGGCTTTTCATTTTCAGAAAGGTTAAAAAGCGTTCAATAGGCTGTCCATCTTTTAAGTACCTAAGTACAACACTTAACTGATCGATATGTGATAGATCTGGTGTTGAATCAACTGACAAACTAAAATAACCAGAAGATTTTACTTCGTCAACAATGAGTGCGTGGACCTTTTGAGCCATTAGTTGAATGAGTTCCTCACAGGTGGTTTTGGACAGGTAAGAAGGATTTCCTTTGCCAGAATTTCCATATTTCAAAATGTGACCTGCTAAAAATGGATCAAACCGGCTTATGAGCTCAAGCAGCCCTAAAAAATTCCCATTCTGCAATGATCCAAATCTTTCTTCTGTTCCTCGAAAAGACAAGCCACGTTCAGCTAACGTACAAATAACAGCTATGACACGCCTCAAGACATGTTCCCAGTAATCACACTCTTCCTGAATTTGTTTTTCCAACTGTTGTCCCAACCCCGCACCTTGTCTGCGAGTTAAGTATGTTAGCATAGAGTCTCGGTGAGTAGTGCTTTTTTCATGATGATCAATTACAATAGTATTTCGCCAGTCACTGAACCCTTCTCTTATAACAAAATGTGAGACATTTTTAGGAGCAAACAGTTTACAAACATAACAGTAAACTGATCCTGTTGATGGTGAATACAATAACCACTCTCTCTTGTATTTCTCACCATTGGCTTTTGTCCCAACGAAAAGTTTTTGTGAACAGTATCTTGCTGGTTTGCCACTACTGAAATGCCGGTAAGACTTGTCAAATGGCCCATTGTGGTGTTGACAGTCACTGGGTCCACAAGCAATCCAATAAGCCACATCATCAGCAGAGAAATCAAGCCACAACCCTGGATCTTTTGCTATATTTACTTCATCTTCTGCAGACTGATTCATTTCACCACCATCACCATGGTCCACTAAACTTTCATTTTCAGCAATTATTTCAACCCCAGAATGTCTTGTAAAGCAACTTGAATCAACATTTGCAGTAGAGGTATCAAGAGAATTTACAGGCAAAGTGAGATCAGTAGTGAGACATGTGGTAGATGAACCTGCTTGTGACACCTCGGTGATTCCAACGTCATCATATTTTGATTTTGAAGTGATCAAAGTGGTATTTGTGTCCACTTCTGATGACGGAGATTGGTTTTGATTCAGAATCGGTATATCATGTTGACGTTGTGGTCGTGGAACTTGTGTGAAGAAATCAGTCAGCTTTGCAGTCTTGGACTCTAAATCCAAAGTCTTCTCTTGTTTCTCTTTTGATAGTTTTCGCTTTTGTGCACCACTTAACTGAACACGTTTCATCTTGGTTCTTGGGGTCTGTAAAATACAGAAATAAAAAGAATATTTTATTTGTATATTATGTGGCAATCAACACAGTTACACATATCACAATCTTGGCTTTGTTCTTTTATTCTCAGAAAGACAAAATGGGAACCGTACACAACCAAAGTGGCAATTTAAATATAAGTGGCAATTAAATATAACTCAACCGAAATATCAACTCGAAATGTTGAATACAAATCAAATCGAAAGAAGGAACCAAAAGAAGGAACCGAAAGAAGGAACCGAAACCTATAAAATAAAAATACTTAACATTAGAATTAATAATACGCAATCTATAAAAATATCAATATTAACATTTCACTATTAACGAGCCACATTTTATATTTACATTTATTTATTTATTTAAAACACAATATTTAATTATAGGAAATATGAACATTTGCTTAGGGCCTAAATTGTCCTAACTACGTTTGATGTTATATATACATTACAAATTATTCACTCTGGTTATTACAATCTAAATTCTTTTATACTGTTATGACAATAGATAAATAAATTATAAAATAAAGATACGTGTATGATAAAATATTGTTATATATACAAATAAAGTACACTTCATAGACTTACCCTAGAGAAGAAGAGAGAGCAACAGATAAACTTCTTCAACGCTAATTAACTTAGGTCAGTATATCTTATTATTATAATGGCCGTGATAAACATCACTTGATACAACAGCAATATAGAGAGTTTATAGTTTCTTTTATTTTAATATTAATTTATATTACAATTCTATAAACCTAAATCTTTCTGTAAAACAATACCAAATGATTATGTAAAATATATATTTAATATTATATGCACAAATCACACGTTCAGAATAACTTCCTATAGCACACGAAAATATTTAATCTATATGTATTTTTAATATGGCGCTCAAAGATTTGATATAAACAAAATAATAACGCAAAGCGTAAAGTGTGTGATTACAACGAAATATATTTATTCTCTCAAAAGGGTTGTTGTTCACTACAAATTCAAACAATGAAAAAAAATAAATACTATATATGAATATATATAATTCAGTTTTCAACAGCTTATAGGCTATAAGCCGCAATTATAATAGTATAATAAATCCATGGTAAATCCGACAATGGAAAATTTCTGTGGTGCCCCCCTTCCCTTGATGCCCTAAGCACGGGCTTATTTTGCTTAATGGTTAATCCGGCCCTGCGGTCAGAGCTGCTGCTGCCTCTGCCAGTTTGCCTGCCGGAGAAACGGAGAATTTGAAGGAACGACCGGTGTATGTTCGGAAAGAATAAGATGAGGAAAAGATTGAGGGAGTAAGAGCTCGGTAACGGTGTGAGTGACAAGATAGAAACGTTCATCATAACAGAACGATAACTTTTTAAATTTGTTAAAAGTTATATGTACACTCGGGGATAGAAGTTCCTCGAGAAAGATTAAATTTTTGGAAAAAACTCGTGAAACTTGCTAAATTTAGAAAAAAATTCATAATTAGTTGAAAAAATAAAACTTAATAAAAAAGTAATCGTCGACCAATTGGAATAATGTGTTCTGCATCTCTCTCTCTCTCTCTCTCTCTCTCTCTCTCTCTCTCTCTCTCTCTCTCGCTTTAAAAATTAATTTTATAATTCAGTTAACGAATTATTAGTTTTTGCTGTATTAAAGTTTTAGTGCAAGTTCTGCAAAGATTTCCCTTGGCGAACTTTTTTCTCCCCAATTCTCTTCGTAATTAAGTTATCAGTTTTTTATAATGTGTTTAATATTAATAATGTTACCGATACCAAATCATCTTTCTCCAAATATCATATATTATGATGTAAAATAACGCACTGTCGCGACGAAGAAGGAAGCTACTCTTCAGGACGACGTAAATTATTTTTTAACACAATACAGTTTCGGCTCCTCGCGAGCCTTCGTCAATTGGTAATTGATCAATTGACAAGGGCTCCCAAGGAGCTGAAACTGTGTTGGTGTTAAGAAATAAAAATTTACGTCGTCCTGAAGAGTGGTTTTCTTCATCATCATATATTATATGCAGTCAATTGAAGGAGTAGGATTTATTAACCAATTTATTGATATAGAAAAAGCCTGAAATGAATTTTTATTTCTGAATTTAATGTCATTCGTTATACCAATCATTAGTTGCGCTTCAAGATCTATAGATTTAGTGCCACTTAGTGCCATTTGTTACTTCTATTACGCGCCATTGGCCGCTATAAATATATAACGGTATACATTTTATGTGAAAATATAGCGTTCGAATTGTTAATTTATATTATAGCGCCTGCGAACACACACACACACACATATATAGATTTAGTGGATGCGCTTAAATATATATATATATATGTCATCTTTGTAGGCCTAGCTTTGAAAATTTTTATTAGGGAATGGACAATGGCGAGAAAACCTTTTTGGTGCAAGGCGTGGCGTATAACATTATTTAGGTATAAACCGTTTATCTTATTCAATTAACATGGAAGGTTTTATCCAGCTTTTTTGAATAAGATACAAGCGACGGATAATCGGCTTATGAAAGGAATAAAAATGAGAGGACTGATTTTGTGTGGAGAGAGAGTGAGTTACAAGGAAAAGAAGTACCTCAAAAGGCCTTGCGGCCCATACCGAGGAGGTACCAATGGCAACAGGTGCCAGGGAAAGTTTTCTACACCCTCAAACAGTGTGCAAGATTTGGTCTAACCTTTTCTTGAACTGATCCACGGAGGAACTGTTCACAACTTCTGAAGGTAACCTGTTCCACGTGTCACAGATCTTATACGTAAAGTAATTCCCACACACACTGGTCCTAAACCGTTTCAAATCCAACTTCCAACCATTGTTGCGAGTTGGGTTATCATTTAAACTAAACATGCTTCTAAAATCGACATCGTTGAACCCGCGTAAGAGCTTGAAAACCTCGATCAGTTGACCGCACAGCCTCCAAGTTCCCAGCGAAAACAAGTTCAGGGCGTGTAAGCATCGATTGTAGCCCAAATGCCTAACGGAAGGGATTAACTTTGTGGCCCTCACCTGGACTAGCTCCAGCCTCTCAATATCTTTCCTGAGGGTGGACGACCAGAACTGCACAGCATACTCCAGGTGCGGCCGAACCAGGGAATTGTACAGAGAGAGCACAATCTCCTTGTTCCGAAACTGAAATTGCCTCCTGACATAACCCAACAGCTTCTGGGCTTTCTTTTCCACCTCTACGCACTGTTTCGTAAACTTAACCCTTTAAGGACTGAAGATGCCAATTGCTAACGTTTCAAATACACGCATTCATAACTTAACCCTACAAAAAATTCAGGGCTTAAAGGGTTAAGGTTGCTGCTAATTAGCACACCCAAGTCCTTTTCCAAATTAGTTGCCTCGATATTACTCCCAAATATCGAATAGTCCGACTTGGGATTGGCGTAGCCAATGTGCATCACTTTGCATTTACCCAAGTTAAACGGCATTTGCCATTTTTTGGACCAGTCTTCTATCCTACCAAGGTCTGCACGCAGTTCCTCGACCGCTTCGGGCGTCCCAACATTAGCCCCAAGCTTCGTGTCATCAGCGAATTTGGCGATCCGACTGACGCCACCACCGTCGATATCATTTATGTAAATGATAAACAACAGTGGCCCCAAAACGGAACCCTGAGGAACCCCACTAGTGACCGAGGCCCAACCCGAACTAACCCCTTTAATTACAACCCTCTGCCGCCTATTCTTCAGCCAGTTTTCAATCCACCTACCTACTTCCCCACCGATACCCAGCGCGCGCATTTTCGCCATTAGCCGGCGGTGAGGTACCTCATCAAAGGCTTTCTGAAAGTCGAGATAAAGTATATCAATCGCCCTACTCTTATCATACTCACTCAACATGACGTGGAAAAACTCGAGCAAGTTGGTGAGACACGACCTATGCCGTCTAAACCCATGTTGGGAGTCCCCAAGCAGCTTATAGGAATCCAAATGGCAGTGTTGGGCACTAAAGCGTTAATCCGATAACAGTTAATTAACGAAGTTAACTTTTTTTAACGGACTATTAACGGAAGTTAATTTCCATTTATCGTTATCGGACCAGTTAACTTCCGATGACTCGATATTTAGTCTGTTAAAGTCCGTTAACACGGAAGATCACCGCTCCGCGAATGAATTCAAACCGCCATAACTTCAGTCTGCTTCCAGATCTCGCAAGGGGAGGTTGTGCGCTTTTTATTGAAGGTAAGAAGGTTCTTTTAACGTTTGTAAAAGTCCTATAATATTATATATATATATTAATACGTATGGAGATACGTATGGTAAAATGTACGGTTGAGAAAAATTAATTTATAGTAATGACTAATGAATAAGTATTTTTACACTGCGTTAGTAAATCTCTAAAAAAGTATATATAGTATGTAAAATTTGAATAATAGTTTTTATTCACTGATTGTAATATTGTCGTCGAATTAAATAACAATTGCGTATATTACATAGACAAAATATTTTATAGACAAAATAATTCATGGACAAAGTATTTTTATTTTATAGACTAAATAATTCATAAATAAAATATTTTATAGATAAAATAATTACAGAGAAAAATTACTTCTATTGAAAATTCACAGAAAAAGGTTAAGTAAAATAAAATATTTTATATAACGTAATATTATATATTATAACATTATTATAATTAATATTATTTTGAATTAATTTTTCTATTTTGTTTGAATTAATATTTTATTAGTTTAGTTACATATTTTATACGATGATATTTTACTTTTTTAGGTTCTTCTGTATTATCGTCAACTAGACAGCGTTCAGTGCTCTCTTACCAAGCATTCTCTACAACTTTTAAACTTCAACCATGGAGCACCAAGAAGAAGTTCTCGACATTGAGATCGCCTCTGTCTCAGGCACTTCTGAGTCTCAGTCTGACCAGAACTTGATAAAAATAGTTAAATACCTATTTATTGTTGGATTTTGCATAAATAAACATTTTCTATGGGTTTTAAAGCATTTTTCCTTGATTTTTTTTGTTAGTAAAGAAATAGTTATCGTTAACGGATTATCGTTAACTTCCGTTAACTTTGTAGTAAAATTATCGGATTATCGTTATCGGAGTTAACTTTTTGGTTAACGGTGCCCACCACTGCCAAATGGTCATCGATCCTATCCGCTATTATCCCCTCTAATAATTTAACTACAACTGAAGTGAGACTAATGGGACGATAGTTCCCTGGACTTTCGTGATCCCCTTTCTTAAAGGTAGGGGTCACATTGGCTTCCCTTCAGTCACCAGGCACCCGGCCTGTCTCTAACGATTTGTTGAAGACTAGCCAGGTGGGGAGCCACCTGGTCGTGCACCTCCCGCAACACTCTGGGGAGAAACTGGTCTGGCCCAGGAGCCTTAAACGCGCTCAGTTTGTCTATTCTATCGGCAACGACTGTCGCGGTACATCGAACACTATCCAGGCCAGCACCTGAGAGAGAGAGAGAGAGAGAGTGTGTCGAAGTTGATGTAAGCGCCCAAGTAATCTTAAGTTATAAGAAAATAAGTTCATTCTACAGGGTGTCCCAAAAAAAAACTATATACTCTCTATAGCATCATATATTTTATAATTAAAAAAAAACCAAACAATATATTATTATAGCAATTGCCAATGAAAGGTAAATTAGTAATCTAAGTGATCAAAATGTTATAGCGAGTTGTTTGCATATAAAATTTAATTAACTACGCCTAGTGCTCAAAATGTTCTCCGGCGGCATGAATGCACTTTTGAATGCGTCGACTAACTGATTCGCAGACATGGACTAATGTGGATGCTGTGATGGTCCCGCACTTTTCCCTAATTGCATCCTTAAGGTGTTCGAGTGTTGCAGGTCTTGTACCATAAACTGCATCCTTCAGGTAGCCCCACAAGTAAAAATCAAGTGGAGTCAAGTCCGGTGAACGTGGAGGATACTCAACGCTTCCTCTTCGTCCTATCCAACGGTTAGGCAACGTTTCATCGAGGTACCTTCTGACATCACAATGATAATGAGGGGGGCTCCATCTTGTTGAAAGTAAAAGTCGTCGTTTCCAAACAACTTCCGAACTGCAGGTATAATTCTGTCCGCAGCATGTCGAGATATGCGGCACCGGTAACTGTCCCATTAAAGAAAAATGGTCCAACCAAACCTCTGGATGATAAACCACACCATGCTGTTAATCCTGGTAAATTAACATGTTTATCCACATAAACGTGTGGATTATCAAGTGACCAGTACCTGCAGTTGTGTCGATTTACTGTGCCATTCAGCTTGAAGGTAGCTTCATCAGACCACACGATTTTGTGGCAAACTATACGTCTTCGGCTTCCATTGACTAAACCATTCACAAAATTCGAGTCTGCGATCAGGGTCATCTTCAGTCATGGCGTGTGACAGACTTGGAATGTAGCTTTTCCATTTTGCCGACTTTAAAATCCGGTGAACACCTGATTTGCTGATTCCGGTCTCACGGGCGCATTGCCTAACTGATTTCTGTGGTGATCGATTAAATTTTTGCAACACTCGCACTTGATTTGCGTCGTCCAGATCTTCGCTTGTGCATATCTTGAGCAGATCCCTCTGCCTCAAACTTGTCACGGATGCTTGTAATGGCGAGACGTGTCGGTGGCTTTGTACCAAATTCCCGGATCCATTGCCGCTGGACTTCAGACACATTCTCAAATTTCCAATACCATTTCAGAACACTTTTTCGTTGCTCCAGTGTCAAACGTTTACACAACATGGGTTTTTTTGCTGAACTGAATAAAGTTGAATGCTGTAGAGTTTGTATCGTGGAATGAGTGCGTAGGCTAAGTCCGAAGCAAGCTAGTGAGTGACTAGACTACGTTCGGTCCATAGGCTTCGCTATTACAAGGCCTTTGATAAAACAAGGCCAGGCTTAGTCGACGCATTCAAAAGTGCATTCATGCCGCCGGAGAACATTTTGAGCACTTGGCGTAGTTAATTAAATTTTATATGCGAACAACTCGCTATAACATTTTGATCACTTAGATTACTAATTTACCTTTCATTGGCAATTGCTATAACAATATATTTTGGTTTTTTTTAAAATTATAAAATATATGATGCTATAAAGAGTATGGTTCTAGGACAGTTCATACCAGGACAGTTCATACCAGGACAGTTCATACCTACGACAGTTCATACCTACGACAGTTCATACCTACGACAACTCATACCTACGACAACTCATACCTACGACAACTCATACCTACGACAACTCATACCTACGACAACTCATACCTACGACAACTCATACTACGACAACTCATACCTACGACAACTCATACCTACGACAACTCATACCTACGACAACTCATACCTACGACAACTCATACCTACGACAACTCATACCTACGACAACTCATACCTACGACAACTCATACCTACGACAACTCATACCTACGACAACTCATACCTACGACAACTCATACCTACGACAACTCATACCTACGACCAGAAAAAAAAATGAAATTTAAACATTTAAAATTCATGCAAGTCATATATATATATGCCCAGTTAGGTTCATTGAATGCCCGGTTAGGTCAACTGAATACCCGGTTGGGTTCATTGAATTCCCAGTTAGGTCAACTGTACGCCCTTGACGATTGGTTAGGTTTAGTCGTGATATTTTCGTTAAAACTAACGAAAATATCACGACTAAACCTAACCAATCGTCAAGGGCGTACAGTTGACCTAACCGGGCATTCAAATTTTATCCTATGTAAATAATGGTTCTCTATTTATTATATGTTTGCAATAAATAATAAATTTGTTGTTATTGTTTTCTTATCTTATTTTGGTTAATTTGCAGAGTTTAAACTTTCGGGGTGGATATACTGTAGATGAAAAGATCAACATTCGGGTGGTAATTGTTGAAGAGCGTATGAGTTGTCCTGGGTATGAGTTGTCCTGGGTATGAGTTGTCCTGGGTATGAGTTGTCCGGTCACGAAAGAGTATATAGTTTTTTGGGGGACACCTTGTATATAATACCTTAGACCTTTACTATAAGTTTTGGCTTAGTCATAGCTTTATTATGGCATTTTCAAATTTATTTTCCAGTCGTTTAAATTTTATTATGTCGTTTGTTTGTATTCTTCAGTGATCGATAGTGAGAAATACGGTTCGGTTTGGGAACCCCTTGCAAAGAAGAGTAAAAATAGGAGGTAATTATAATACTACAAAAAAGTGTGTGTGTGTAATCCTATAGTTTTTTTGTCCGTTTGTTTATAAACCATAAAACATGCGCCAAATTCCCATTTTTTTCTGTTTTCTCTTCAAGCGGAATGAAGGGAGACTATTCTTATCGATTCTTGCTATAGAACCTTCCTTTTCCAGTTCATTGTTTTAATCCTTTTGGCTCTGGCTCTGGATTTGTTTTGCTTTTGATGTTTTGTATCCGTAAATCGCTATAAATGAGTAAAAATTTCAGATATCAAAAAATGTTAAATAGCTAAAATACCGCTATGCTTATTACTAAGTTCGCTAAATATTAAAAATGTTTAATAGTAAAAATTTTTAATATTATATTCACTAAATGAGAATGCGTTAAATATTTGAAGATGCTAAATATTAAGTCCGCGGATCACCTGAAGATCAGGGCCCCCAGCCTTCTTTAGTTAGCTTTTCAGGCTAACTAACGAAAATATCACGACCTAACCTAATCAATCGTCAAGGTCGTACAGTTGACCTAACGACTGGTTAGGTTAGGTCGTAATATTTTTGTTAGTTAGCCTTTATAAGGCTAACTAAAGAAAACTGGGGGCCCTGATCTTCAGGTGATCCAAGTTCGCTAAACAAGAAAATGTGTTAATATTAACAGAAGAGATACTAAAAAAAAGGATTATGTTATTAAATACTAAAATATTTTTCTTGTTTTAATAAACATTAAAAATAAATAAATTTAGTTATTAAAAGTAATACAGTTTTTAAAGACATGGGTTCCAATTTAAAAGAAAAAGGGGGGGGGGAGGGGGTAAATATTGCAAAAAGATGGAAGAAGCGAGTTCCAACCACGCGGTAGTTCGCATATATATATATATATATATATAGAGGGTACTCCATAAGACCTTTTATCTCCCCCCCCCCCCCTTTACCCTCGCCATATTCTAGTAAGCAAAAGTTCAGGGGGTAAAGGGATTTATGGTACACCCTGTAGAAGTAAACATTACTTTCTTCCGTCGAGTAATTTTGAAAGCCGTATTCGATGTAAAGTTATTTTTTAACGAGAGAGAGTATGTTTGGAGCGTAGTTGTGAGGTGAAAATAATGGGATATCAATTTGGTGATTTGGTTTTCGAATCGAATTCTTTAGAATGGACGAGCAGATGGATCGAGTATCGCTTAAAATAAAATGAGTTGCGGGATTAGATTAAATTACATTGGGCCGGGTTGGGTTAGATTATGGTAGGCTCATTTGGTAAAGTTATTTTTGGTTCGACATTCCATCTCTCAGCTTGTCGTTTTGGAGAATGATTTCACACTATTTTTCAATCTATACGTTGTCGGGGTTACACACACACACACACACACGGTGAAAAAAATTGTTTGGAGTAAACCAAATCCTGTTAGAGTACTATTTCAATTTAAGATCATGTTTAAAGTAAGTAAAAATTTTGTTTGGTTGTACGGTTGTACCTACAATAATACTGTCCTACATATAATGATGCGTTTTTTTTTTTTATTTGGATTTTTGTGGTTTCTTTTTGAAATGTTAATCAAAAGTAATTTTATTTTGTAAACCGTAAACCGAAAAGTGATTAAATAATGTAAAAACCTTCTTTTGACATCTTACGATCATATTAACTCTTGCGGATCATCTCAGTTTTATAAACTGTAAAAATTGTAAATAAAAATACATTTTTCTAGTGTTTTATCAGCTAATTTAAAAAATAACCTTTTTTCGGAGAAACGAAAAAAAATTGAACCTAACAACCAAACCTAACAACCAAACCTAACAACCAAACCTAACAACCAAACCTAACAACCAAACCTAACAACCAAACCTAACCTAATGATTGACTCGTATCTTCGCAAATTCGTTTGGCGTCGCAGGAACGAAAATGATCTGTATTAAGAAAATAGTGCATCATATTTCGAACTTTTCAGTTGAAAAAGCCTAGTCTAGGCTTTTTCTCAAAAAAAGAATAGCACTCTAAAGGCGCATTTTTATAATTTCTTTTCGTTTCTCCAAAAAAGAATGGGATCACTTGAAGATCAGGGCCCCCAGCCTTCTTTAGTTAGCTTTGTAAGGCTAACTAACGAAGGCTGGGGGCCCTGATTTTCACGTGATCCAAAGAATTTATTTTTGAAATTAGCGGATAAAAAAAAAAGCATTTTTATTCAAACTTTTGCAGTTCATAAAACTGAAAAGACCTTATTTATTGTACGTCAACAAGTAACTTAATATAACCTATCAAGGTATGCTTTGAATTTTGAACATGACATACTTTCTGTCCCTGATTACTAATAATTAATCACCAGAATGAAGAGTTGAAAATACTGTATTAGATAATAGATATTCTTATGAGCGATGTTTCAAAACTTGGGGCTGGCAGGAAGTGCTCGGCTAGGGGGTCCCTGTGTTTAGAAAAAAAAAAAATCAGCCTATATAAAAAACTGAAGTTTATTTTTCCAGCGGAAATTACAGAAATGTGTAAAATCAGACAAAACCTTATTTTTACTTAAGTGAGAAAATCGTGTAATGTTACATTTGAAATTATTTTCTGTTGTAATCTTTTTATAAAACTTAGTTTGTCTTTCAATTAGATACCTGAATGAGCTAAAAACAAAGTAATACATAGTCAGCCAATTTCATGCATTTTCGTAATTGCAACCATTGATAAAAACTAAATTCGCATAAGTATGAGGTTGCAAATGAAATTAAAACTTTCAGTGTTTCGGGACAGTTCTTGATACTCGGAATATAAGTCTTCTGACGGGAATGACAACCGCGGGGTCTTGTCAGAAAGAAGTTCCATTTAATCTATCGTGAAGGTTTCCCGCGAGTTCGCGGACTCTACCACCTTTTCATTGAACGGATTAAATATCCGTTTCTTAGCAACTTTCCATCGTCACATGGGAAATAGTTCGGGAGGTGTCTTTGTAGTTCACGTATGCTGCATCAACATTTAGGGAAGTGTGGTAGCAAGAAATTTTGTTTTTGGTCAAAAGGTTGATAAACACCGCTCTAGGGCTCAGGCCTAATATTAATCAACATAAAATCTCCTAATTTTTACACGTTGCTTGAGCCCGGGACTGAAAACACCCAAAACATTCACACACAAAGATAAAAAGGGGTCACCATTTATAAGAAGATTGGTGGTATACCTCTAGTGGTACGTCAGGTGAGATCAACTTCTCCTTTTACATTTACGCACTTCGTAACCCACTTACGGTCCTTATTTTTCGTTAATTCTTGTGCCACATTTATATCGAATCGTTTATTCACACATTTACTAATTCATCCTTCCACCTTTTACGCAGTCTTTACTCGTCACACACACACACACACACACACACACACACACACACACACACACACACACACACGCTATTATACACCTTTTTCATAATTCTGTCATTATTCACTACGCATACCAACGTAATATAGTATTCCTCCATTCTCGGAAGAATAAAACCACGGTGAAAAATGGGATTTAATGCGCTTTTAATTAATCCATTTGTCTTTGTAGCTTTGCTCCCTTAAATCAACTTCTCGTAATTGAGAATATTCACCTAAAATTCTTCATTCTCATCTTAATTAATGTCTTTTTCGCTCCCGCACTTTTCCCAAACATTCTTATTCCTCATTCCTCATTTTTAATTTTTCACCAATTCAGTCTGTTTGTTTGGCTAAAAAGGGGAAAAAATTAAAATTTTCTTTTACATCGTCCGAAAATCGAAGTGGGCTATGTTATAACATTTTTGTTGTTGTTGTTATCATAAAGTTTTAACCTTTTCCAGTCTCAGTGAGACTGTAATGTCCCACCAGAAAAAATAATATACATCGTACTAAAATGCAATTGTTTTTTTTACAAGTGCTTCTAGATGTTTACGCAGGTTTAGTTTAGTTGTGGGAAAAGGAAGCCAAAATATGTCTGTGTAATGTAAGTTACTAAAATATTTGGTTTTTAATAACAATAAATATTATACGTTTTGGTTTAAAACTTACACCCGTCGTTGAAAGGGTGAAAAAAAAATATTCGTGAATGGAAGGGATGAGAGAAAAATACCTTTAATTGGAGGTACCATTTTAATTACTGAAAAATTTGAAAGTATCTGAAATTTGTAGTCATGGAGAAGTGAATTTTTGGTTATTCAAAATTGAAGATACTCTTTTCTTCAATTTAGGTTTGATTTTTTTTTTTGCAATTTAGTTTGATTTTTTTATAATAAATAATAATTTTTTTTTTTTCATTCCAAAGTATTAGTTTTGAGATCAAACTCTGTATTTCCTCGTTTTAAAAGCTGTTCTATATTACTTTAATTGTATTTGCTCCATGAACCACAAAACTTATCACAAGCCGTTGCTTAGTTGAAAGATTAGGTATTACTTGCTCGCTAAAGTTCAACAACCATATTTCTGAAAATCATTAGAAGCATTATTTTAACTGTTCAGACTAGTTTTTCTTTTCTGACAGAATGGTATCATTTGTATTAGGAAATAGTGGTGTTGGGGGGGGGGAGATATGTAATATATATATATATATATATATATATATATATATATATATATATATATATATATATAATATATATATATATATCGTAAGGAAACATTAAAGTTGTAAATTACCGTGATGAGATACTTTGAATCTCGAAGTTTGGGAGTTGCTTCATTGAATTAAATGGGAATAGTTTCATTGTTAATTTCATTTAAAGTTAGCCTTCATCACACACTAATTAAAAGTGGAAACGTTGACATACAAAGCACGTAGAAAAGTATTTTAAATTGTCACGTAAGTTATCACACACAACTTCTAAAGAATGTTTTAACAGTAAAATAACTTGGATATTAGTATAATTTCATAACTTAAATATTGGTTTTAACCTTATTTCAACATCCTTTCATAGATGTCATGACATTTAATAACTTTTTCGAAATCACTGTTATTGGCATAACACTCGTTCATTAACCTCACATCAACGTTGTCAGCGTTATAAAGGTTGTTTAATCTCATTCGTAACGGGAAAGGTCATGTGACGGAGGGCACATACGACTTGTCGTGGGATCCGAACCACGGGTCACAACGTCATCTAAACGCAGAGGACAGTTACTCATCCAACTGCTGATCAGACCCAAAACGACGCTTAACCTCGCTGATTTAACGGGAAGCGGTGTTGCGACATAGCCGCAAAGTAGTCCATGCTCTCTCAAGCATTATATACTCGATATACAAAATACATATTTGACGCAACTCAGTATGGAAAGCGCGGTTGACTAAAGCTTATTAAAATTCCTCGCACGTTTCAGTCCTTCTTCTAAGCGTGAATAAGACCTAAATTGCAATACCATTAAACCGGGAGGAGAATAAATCTGCGGAAATATGCCACATATTTTGAGTAGAACAAAAAAAATGGGTGAAAGTGTAAACGAAAAATATTTTTTTTTATATACGTAAAAGAAAGACGAATTTTTTGTCCTTTTAATAACCCCTTTTTTGGAGAGGTGATCGCGAAGTCTCGGATCACATTTTAGGCTCGTTAAGGGAACTACCGTTACGATATATAAACTATATATATTTTTTTTATGCAGTAAGGAGGGGCCAAGGGCGAATGCCGGTAAAAAACGTTTCCCCTCATAGAAGAAGAAGAAGAAGAGAGCCAAAATCAAGGTCCAAGGTTTTTGAGATGGCTGGAGACACTGCGTTTGAAAGATTGGAGGTCATAGACAGGGGGGAAGATGGATTGAGGAAGATTGTTCCAGAGTTCGCCGGTTGAATAGACGAAAGATTGAAAATACCGATTAACCTTTGCGTTAGAGAGGTGGACAGAAAAGGAATGATAATGAGTCAAAAGTCTGGTGCTACGGGCTCTTCTTAAAGGAGGGGGCATGCGGTTAGTGAGTTCGGAAGAGCAGTGTCCGTTGTAATAGCGTTAATGAAGGGAGAGCGAGGCAACATTACGCGAAAAAAGAGGAATTGAAGATAGTCAGGAAGAGGCGGGGAATTGATTAGACGAAAAGTCTTTGATTCCACCCGGTCACTTAGGGCGGTGTAGGTTGAGCCACCCCGCACACGAGAAGCGTACTCCATAAAGGGGCAACTGAGCGGGGGTGAAGGAACAGCGAAGCCGGTACAACACACCTAACCTCTTAGAAGCTGTTTTGGAAAGACAGTATATGTGATCTTTTCAGGAAAAATCACGAGAAAAGGAAACGCCGAGAAGATCAAGAGAATAGGAAGGATTGATTTGTGTGTTGTGTAAGGTAAGGGGATAGTCGTGTGGAAGATTGTGATAAGTAGACAGATGAAAAAACTGAGTTTTTGAGGCATTAAAAGCCACAAGGTCTTCTCTTGCCCGATTAAAGATGGCAGAAAGATCAGAGGTCAGATGTATCATAGCCGTCCTACGCGAATCATGGGTGATTGTTGAGAGGACGCTTTGGGAAACGGGTGGAGAAGTGAAGAGTGAAATCATCGGCATAGGAACGGGTAGGACAGGAAGTGCGACTTAATAGATCATTGATAAATAAAATGAAAAGTGTGGATGACAGGACAGAACCCTGAGGAACACCACTGTTAATAGCTTTAGGAGAAGAACAGTGGCCATCCACAACCGTAGCTATAGATCGGCCAGATAGGAAATTAGAGATGAAGGCACAGATAGAAGGATAGAAACCGAAGGAGGGCAGTTTGGAAATTAAAGTTCTGTGCCAAACTCTGTCGAAAGCTTTTGGTATGTCTAGTGCAATAGCAAAGGTGTCACCGAAATTCCGATAGGAGGATGACCAAGAGTCAGAAGAGATGTGCAAGAAGATCGCCAGTAGAACATTCCTTGCGGAACCCATACTGACGATCTGAAAGAAGAGTGTGAACAGTAAGGTGTTTAAGAATCTTCCTATTAAGGATAGATTCGATTCAAAAACTTTAGAAGGCAAGAAATCAAAGAAATTGGACGATAGTTGGAGGGTTGAGAGCGATCACCCTTCTTCTGGACAGGCTGAATGAAAAAGAACTTTAGGCGGGAACGAAAAGTACCAGATGAAAGACAACGACGAAAGAGTTTGCTTAGGCAGGTTGTCAACACAGAAGCACAGTTCTTGAGAACAATAGGAGGAACACCATCAGAACCGCCTTCCTAGAGTTGAGCTCAGATAGGGCCCAAAGTGAAGTGATTCTAATTTGGAAGATTGGAAGTGATTCTAATTTCTGACATAATAAAGTCAGAGGGAGGAGATGGAGGAACAGCACCGGAATCGTCCATGGTTGAGTTGGAGGCGGAAGTTTCAGCGAAGAGTTCAGCTTTATCACGAGAAGAGACGGCAAATGAGCAGTCAGAATGGAGAAGAGGAGGGAAAGAAGAGGAAGTAAAGTTGTTGGAGAGGTTCTTAGCTAGATGCCAGAAAGAGCAAGAAGAATTAGAATTGGGTAGGTTTTCACGTTTTTGTCAGAGTCAAAAGTTGGATGGCGACGGTACCTTCTGAAAGCCTCCTCTCTGTTGCGGATAGCATTAGAACAAGTAAAGTTAAACCAAGGTTTTTTTTGGTTTAGTAGTAGGAATATAATATGGAATGTACAGTTACCCGCATATGTAATGTTCCTCGCCTCACAGGCGACTCCATACATGTGGCAACGCCGCAGTGATAGTCAAGGTACCCCAACTGGGGGGAAGGTGGGGTGGAGTGGGGACAACCGAGTCCAACAACATATAACACAGACATAATTATATATCTAAAGGACAATTGAATGTACATTCATTGACATACAGGTAATTATAATGTAATGTCTGTGTTCATAAAGATAAACAATTAATATGATCGTGAACAGCGTTGAACTCCATGTACTGTAGTTTACTAGTCTTATACAGTAATAAGATTCCATTATGATTACTGCAAGTCTATATGAACAGCTACCACAGTACAACTTTTTATATACTAGTGAATTTGAACCAAAAATAGACATTACACAACCAATTACAATTACATTACAATAGTTTATAATATTTAGAGATTAGCTAGTCGAGAAAATGTAAATTTACGGACAACTTAACTTATTATGCTTTGCCATTTTTGTGAATGTAAAATATTTTTATATAATTACACTTTGAAATGAGTATAAATTATCAATGTTTTTTGGTGTTCAATTTTCTGTAAATATAGATTTTGTTTTGTAATGAAATTTTAAAAATTTCAAATAATCAGTAAGAGAATCGGCTAAATTTGGCCGATGCCAGTGCCCAAAAAAGGCCGATTCTGCCAATGCCGATGAATCAGTACCAGGGTTGTGGAGTCTCGGAGTCGTGGAGTCGGAGTAGTGGAGTCGCACGTTTCAGGGCGGAGTCGGAGTCGGTAAAAAACTTCCGACTCCGACTCCAATTTGTGTGTCCTGTGTCACCCTTAATTTCTAAATCCTAAATACTAACATTTAGGTTATTTAGTTTTTTTGGTCAATAAACCTTATTCATTGATAGCCCCTAGATTAAGTTTTTTGAATATTTTTTTTTCACATTTTCAGAATATACAATTAATATTTATTTAAATATAAAATATAAAATATAAAATTTCACACTTAGTGTGGTGGTGATGAAATGTCTTATTATTATGATAATTATAGAGTGAAACACTAGAGGAGTCGGAGTCGTATATTTAAAATGTGAGGAGTCGGAGTCGGATTTTTAGATTTTTTTACAATGTGTGGAGTCGGAGTCGAATTTTTACAATGTGTGGAGTCGGAGTCGGAAAATTTTGGACCGACTCCACAACCCTGATCAGTACACCACTAGTTTTTATTGATTTTGCTAATTTTGAAGGCCAGGTTCTTTACTGGTAAATATACTACTCAATTTGATGTAATAACATGTTTTATACATTTAATGACTCGCACATGTTGTTTATACTCTCGTGTAATCGCAAGTTTCTTTAAAAATATCATCTTATTTGTTAAATTTTAATATAAAAAATGTCTCGTCTAATTTTGTTTACAGATAAGATAGTATATGGCTCCAAATAAAGAAATTTCATACAAGAATAGGTTGAAAATTATTGTTCTCCATAAAGAAGGCAACACTCAAAGACAAGTAGCTGCTAAAGCTGGAGTATCATTGTCTACTGTTTCCTGTTTCCAAAACACTTTCTCACCACTCACAAACTGTGGATGTGAAGAACAAAACAGGTTGAGGATGGAAGCGAAAAAAATCTAAAAGGGATGATGAGTATATGATGATGATGCTGAGTAAGCGTAATAGAAAGAAGACTGGTGGGTGGGGAAGTGGGGAAGGGGAATGAGTGTGGAGGTTGGTTGTGTAGTGTCTATTTTTGGTTCAAATTCACTAGTATATAAAAAGTTGTATTGTGGTAGCTGTTCATATAGACTTGCAGTAATCATAACGGAATCTTATTACTGTATAAGACTAGTGAACTACAGTACATGGAGTTCAACGCTGTTCACGATCATATTAATTGTCTATCTTTATGAACACAGACATTACAATATAATTACCTGTATGTTAATGACTGCACATTTAATTGTCCTTTAGATATAGAGTATATGTATGTGTTATATGTTGTTGGACTCGGTTGTCCCCCCTCCACCCCACCTTCCCACAGTTAGGGTACCTTGACTATCACTGCGGCGTTGCCACACATACGGAGTCTTCTGTGAGGCGATGAACATTACATATGCGAGCAACTGTACGTCTCCATGCCCAAGAAAATCACTCCGTGATGCGCTCAGCACACTCAGAAGGGCCCCAGCCACTGAAGCAGTAATCATTCCATTGGAAATCAGAGAAATACTGCCGAAGGGCCTCCCAATCAGCTGCACCAAAGTGCTACAGGCGCCTCCTCTTGGGAGGATATAAAGGCCGAATTCGAGCGATAAGACACGAAACATATAAAATTGTGGTCGGAGGGAGCCCAACGGAGCAAAGAGTTTGACAAAGTAAGAAGGATGAGAGGTAAGACATAAATCCTGAATGTTGGGTTTATCTCCAAGGCGATCGGGGATACGAGTAGAGTTCTGTATGATCTTCTCTAGGTCATTCAGGATAGAAGAGTTGTAAGCTAGTTCACCTGGGATGTTAGTGAAATGAGAGGAAAACCAAAGGTGGTGGTGAACATTAAAATCCCCTAAAAAGGAGATTCTAAAATGGAGATTTCAACAAAAGGAGAGTGGTATAGAATGTATTCCATTTTGGAAGTGAGGTAGTCAAAGAATTTTCGATAGTCAGTAGAATTTGGGTAAAGGTAGACAGCACAGCTGTATTTAGTTCGAGATTGGCATGTAAGCCGTAGCCAAAGTGTATAGAATTCGGAGGATTCGAGTTCGGGAATACGAGAACAAGTTAGGTCATTGCGTACATATACGCAACATTTACCTTTGGAGTGAAATTGAGTACATATAGAGAAAGTAAGAAAATATATATATATGTAAACCCACAAGGAAAAAGAAAAATGATTCCAAGACCTCTCGTGTATTCAGAAGTACACCTCGTCAGGGAATTCCCTGACGAGGTGTACTTCTGAATACACGAAAGGCCTTGGAATCATTTTCCTTTTTCCTTGTGGGTTTACATCATTCATTCATTTATTTCACGTGTTTAATTGTGAAATTCATCTTATATATATATATACTGTATATACACAGTATATATATATATATATATATATATATATATATATATATATATATATATATATATATATATATAAATTTAGTGGTGGACTGGATGTCAGTTTTTCAACATCTGCGGATGCGGATCTTTAATTTCAATATCCGCAGATGTGGATATTTAGTTAATCTATTAATATAATATACTGTAGAATTATGAATATATGACATAATTTTTCAAATTTCGTGATATTACTATTATGGGAGGCAATGCATAAGAATTAAAATTAATATTAATGTTTTCATTATGATAAAAATAATAACTTTCTCAAGAGTTTCAGCCACAGAAAATTCAATGAAACGAGTTTCATTCAATTTTCTGTGTTACCAGGTATTTATATTTTGAGGTTTATATATTTGTTTGTTCATTAATAATAATTAATACTTTACATGAAATGTACATGACTGGGCCTTATAAGCTACTTTATAAGCTAATTTAATTGTAAATTGCATAATTTATTAGAGGTAATATCCGCATAACATCCGCAGTCAGAAGTGCGGATGCGGATATCCGGTCCACCACTAATATATATATATATATATATATATATATATATATATATATATATATATATATATAAATATAAATATATATATATAATGTAAAATAACGCACTGTCGCGACGAAGTATGAAGAAGGAAACTACTCTTCAGGAAGTAAATTTTTATTTCTTAACACCAATACAGTTTTGGCTCCTCGCGAGCCCTTGTCAATTGGCAAGGGTTCGCGAGGAGCCGAAAACTATTGGTGTTTGGGAATAAAAGTTTGTCTTCCTGAAGAATGGTTTCCTTCTTTATATATATATATATATATAGATATATTTATTTATTTTATTTATTTTATTTATTTATTTATTTATTTATTTAAGGGCCCTGCGAAGCTTCGAGATTCGATTTGATTTTGAATTGGGAGAGAGGATTCGATTTGATTCGTTAGCTTGGGCTCCTATTCGATATTTTTGAATCTCCATTAAGTCCAGTAAACAACATCAGTGATATTGTTTTGAAGAACACTTTCGTAAATAAATACTTTTCTTTTTACTTAGATTATAATTCAATCTATATACTGAGACCAATCTCTCGCGCAATAACACTTACCATTGTTCCTCCTCATGATCAAATACTTAATACATTTTTTTAGGATTTACTTTGTCCTTTGTTCTCAACAAGATTTAATTAATTTTATGCTTATTACTAATTGTGTATAGAAACACTAATCTATATGTGTACAGTTGATTCGATTCGAGATTCGATTTGAATTGTTTGGGTTGATTTGATTCGAGATTCGATTTGAATTGTTTGGGTTGATTTGATTCGAGATTCGATTTGAAAAAACAATTGATTTGCGGGCCCTAATATATATATATATATATATATATATATATATATATATATATATATAACTGCAAACACGCAGTTAAATGTATATAATGTTACGGCATGCGGGAGGTGCCCCCTTGGGGCATTGGTTTCTGCGCGTATGTAGAGGAATTACGGCATTTGAATGATTGAGGCCCATGGTGTAATGGTTATCATATCTGACCGGCAATCGGAAGATCCCGGGTTCGATTCCCGGGTGGTTACCTCATTTTTTCATTTGTTTCGTCTCTCATCTTGCGCGGAATATCTCCTATACAAGCGTCGTTCTTTACGTTATATATATATATATATATATATAACACACACACACACACACACCTTTGGTTAGCTTCCGCCCGAATTGTTCATTCTGATGAAGGTCAAGCTTTTCACTCCACCTTAGACCTACAGTTTAACGTGCAATCCGAACCACGCCCTACCAGCAGCCCAGCGTCTTACCCCACTAGGCCACCTAGGGTACCCATTTATCTACCAACCACTTTCTTTTTGTGGAAGGATGAACAGCTGGGTTTTGCTGCGCGCCAGCTGCCGTCACCGGGTTTCGAACCCGGGGTCGATGGATTCGTAGTCAGCGACGCTAACCACTACACCACCATATATATATATACACACACACACACACACACATATATACACACTATCAACTGTGATATTTCCTACCCTCGTAACGACAGTTAGTGAAGAAGGCCGGAAACTGGCGCAGTGCTCAGGCCAACTAAATAATCTAATTCCCAAATTATTATTACCAGCACCTCCGACTTTAGTGTCTTCGCTTACAGGGAAACTGTGTTACCCACTGAATCACGGGCTGGCCCAAACCCTCCTAAATGCCATCTCTCTGAAATTTGCTTGGCACTGAATAACATAGCTACTTGTACAAAAATTTAGAATCCACTTCTATTGCTTTCTTATCGTAACAATTAGGTTCCGAACGCTCGTGCATGCTTCAAACATTAAACATTAGTCAATATTTTCCTCAAATTGTGCGTTTGTTACTTACCAGGTTTTGCGATATCACCATGAATAAACTTATGCGAAAGAAAACTATATACATTGAATGCTACTTTTTTGGTAACTAGTGATTCAATTTGAGATCTTGGGGACAAGTTCCGAATCCAAATATGCGAAGAAGATAGAATGGAAGGAAGGAATAGAATGAGAACAATTCTTGTGAACTCTCTCTCTCTCTTCTTCATATAAATTCGGTTTGAAAAGACACCAAAAATGTTGCAATGACTATGTTTTTCCGAATAAAATATTGAAGATCATTGGAAATATGGAGTCATAAAAAACTGGCAGGTAAAACTAAATCCTCAGAAGCTCCCGCAACACCATCATCATCTTGTTCTTATCATTTTACAGAGGACCAAGACAGAAATTCACTGAGTGATAGTGATTAAATAAATGTACTATATTAGAGATTTTGTTTTGAAGTTAATTTTTTGGGGAACTCTTATTTAGTCGCATAAATTTTTATGTATTTTTAAAAAGGGATTTAACATATCTGTATAAAGGAAATATATTTTCAATAGTTATGAGAGATTTGTTTTTCTTTCCTTGCATTGTAATGTAAATATAGAATTGATTCTCCAGTTAAAGAGGAAATAGAACTAATACATCCATCCATATCCAAACCTCACTTCCAACTCACGTGGGGTGAGAACTGAGTCCGACAGGCCAAACCATTTGCAATAAAACAGAGGGCTAGAATGGATTGTCAGACCGGCATCACCCCTTTCAGGTGCCTTTTACGAGACGCAGCACGCAGGGATATGGAGCGTAACCTGTTCTATACATTCCTACTTGTCAGGGTGGGATCGACCCATTATGGCCAGATACTCTTCAGTAAAATAAAAATATTAAATAGATTAGCTATTTTTCTAGCGATGTTTACATAGATCTAGCGGAAATCTAGCGACCACTTTCATGAAATTTGACGGAAAAAGTTTTAAAAAAAGTGGCAACCCTGCATCTGATGTATTAGGGTTGCCAAGTGTCCTTTATTTCAAAGGACAGTTCTTTATTTCAGCTCATGTGTCCTTGTCCTTTGATAAACTCGGAAAGGACGCCATATGTCCTTTAATTCAGTAATTGACTCAAAATTTTATTCATCACTAAAAATTTGAGACGGAGATGTTTTCAAACTTAATTAATTCGTTAATCGGGAGAAGTGAGATTCAACATTCAGATGTGATTCCTAGTAAATCAGAGTTGGCAATTCTGCCCCCATTGCCCGTTGCCATTGTCATCCTTGCTGGAGAGGAACGAGGAAGGCATCGCCCGCTAACATATTTTTTGTGCTTTGCCAAATTCCCATATTAAACCGGCTTCATGAGTTTTTGACGTGATTCTATTTTTTATGAGTTGAAGAATATCTTCAGATGAATACTTAGGTAAGAATACTTAATTATATACTAGGTTTCCCTCTCTTAGAAAGTTAGAAAACATTATTTTACGTGTCGCGCTACTGAAAGTTAAGGCTTGTTCGTGTCTAATTTTTTTTTTCTAATAACCTTATGCATTAAAACGTTCACTCATTACGCATGTCTTAGCGCCTTTTTTAGAAAAATTCACGAAACTCTTTTTTAGTGATTTTTTTTTAGAAAAAAGACCAAAAAACAAAAATATTTCCAATTTCTTTACTAATATTATACAAATTATATAATGCAACAAAAATCTGACCGCAGGAATAAAATAAAATAACTACCCATAATAAAACGTTTTCTCTCTAGAGTGCTATTCAAAGAAAACTGAGTTCTAATATGTCATAAAAGTTTTAGCCTAGTTTATTGAGAGAGATAATTTTGTAATACTTAGCACATAAAAAGAGCAGAAGTGGGACCTATCTTTCACTTTCTAGCCATATTTTATCTATGAATATAATAAAGAAATTGTAAAAAATATTGCAAAAGTAAATTTTTATCATGATAAGCAATGGAATATACAGTAGCGTGCAAGTGTCCTTTATTCAAGATCTGTTGACTTGGCAACCCTCAGTATGTAAGTGTTACAAAACGGTGTGAGGAGAAAGACGACTGCATGGTGGAATGGTAAGGTGAAGAATACAGTGAAAAGAAATGAGTTTGGGAAAGAATGTTCAAAAACCAACCTGATAGTGATGGAGGAGATATAATGAGTTGTACAAAGAAAGAAAATATGAAGCGAATGTTAAAAAAGAGTAGATGAAAAAGAGTTAGAGTACAATGTGGTGAACAAAAAGTTATTCCGGAAAGAAATGAAAAAGTATAAAGGATAGTCTGGTAGAATGATTGGTAATTTGAAAGATAGGAATAGCAACGTGTTAGTGTATGTTAGCCGTTCGACAACACATTTATCAATCATGAATGTAGTTGCATATAACAGCTGAAATCCAGGCCCTTCCCGCGCATAATAAACACTTGTGTTCATGAAATATATATATATACAGGGCGTCCCAAAAAAATGTATACACACTTTAACAGCTGATAGCTCAATTGATGTTTCTTTCTTTCCAAGTTAAACCCATTAGAATTAATAATGGCAGTCAGACTAAGCTTTGAACAAAAAATTCATTCTAAAATGCTACTGGAAGTGTGAAAACGCAGTTGAAGTGCAAAGACAGTTTAGGAGGGAGTTTCAAACAGATCCACCAACGCGACTTACCATCACTCGAATTAGAGATAAGTTTGAAGCCGATGGAACTGTTCAGAATGTCCACAAGAAGCGTTCCGGAAGACCACGGACATCGACAAGCCCCACAAAGCAAGAAAGAGTACTGGAAACGTATCACCAAAGTCCAAGAAAATCTGTGCGGCAAGCGAGTCGTGAGGTAGGAATTTCAGAATCGTCTGTCCAACGCATTTTGAAGCGCTGTCAATGGAAAAGTTACATTCCAAGATTAGTCCATGCTATTAATGAAGATGATCCGGACCGAAGAGTGGAGTATTGCGAGTGGTACTTGGCACGATGTGGATGTGGATTGGACGAAGGGGTTTCGTAGAATACCCTCCGCGTTCACCAGACCTCACACAACTAGACTTTTTTTTATGGGGATACTTAAAAGACAAAGTCTACGCTATAAAACCTGCAACAGTCGCTGAATTGAGAGCAGCCATTGAACGAGAATGCACACAAATACCAAACGAAATGTTTCGTGATGTTTGCGATTCCATTGCTTCGCGTTATCAGCAGTGCCTGGACCAGAACGGACGTCAGTTTGAAAACAGGCGTTGACAAAACAATTAAATAATGTCTGTAGATTCTATTACATTTTGAAAATGAAATGTATTTTAATAAACACTGCCTTTATAATTATTTAAAGTGTGTATACATTTTTTTGGGGACGCCCTGTATATATATATATACAGGGCGTTACTGTGTATATATAATATAAAATAACTTTTGGGGAGTTTGCCGAACTTCGACCCAGTGTTTGGGGTTGTGAATTGTGTGAACACACAAACACACACACACACACACACACACACACACACACACACACACACTTTATAACGAAATTGTTGTGATAGAATTAAAAACTGTTTCCGATGATAATCCTATTATGATAGAAAAGAATTATGTTCGTGATAAAAATTTTCGCAAAATGCATTTTGCATTTGTTTTTTTTTTCAGCATTGACACTCTCTACATCATATCATCCGTATTAACACATTACAAAATTTTAATCTTCCTGTTATAGTGTGTGTATGTTGTGACCTTCGTTGAGGAAGGACGTTTTTTACTTGTTCGTGAAAGTTCAGATCTTGCTACTTTCTCTCATCTGCATGTAAAACTAACCCCATTGGTTTAGGCACGATCTAAATTACCTGATCTACATAATAATATATATATATATATATATATATATATATATATATATATATATATATATTAGGGTGGTCCATAACTATATAGGGGAAATTTCTTTTTAATATTTCCTAGCTCCCATCCACTGAAGCTGAGGTTCTGTGAGAAAATGTTGCAGGTAAATTTTCGTTTCGATCAGTTCAAATTTAAGGGTCGCTCACGAGTTTCAAAATTTATCCTTCTGTCACTGTAATAGGTATTATATGGTAATTATGGTATGCACTACAGCTCCACCGCCTCTGGGTTCCCCATCCACGAGCTGATGGATGAGTACTATCCGTTCTACGACGGGAGTGTCATGGTTGGCAACCACTCATTGTCGTCCAGTCAAAGAGTTTCTTCTGGCATCCGGAAACTTTCGGTGATGCTCCGACACTACTTGCAGCAGATATTGCATCTGCTCCTCGTCTTTGGTGTGGCGGCCGCTGTACTGTTGGACGAGGGCCACAGCTCGCTCGGCGTGGTCATTCACCACTGAGGTTTTCCACAACCGTAAGCGCCGCCTGAAACACACTTATTTTTTCCCATTCATCCGGATCTTTGTTCAAGAAACCTGCAGACAATTGTAGTCGTTCGAAGAACCTCATCGAATTCTTCGTCACAAGGCTCTCCAAAGACGAACTGAGAGGCGGGTTGACACGCTTTGGAATCTGCTCTCCACCCTCTTTCTTGTATAGGGCTGCGGCCATCCGACGTTTCGTTGCAGATGGAACATCGGCATCGAAGAAGGCCAATGGAATCATTTCCTCAGAGAGGTACCAAAGTTGTCCTGCCAGCTTCTGACTGCTGCTTTGGAGATCTTCTGCTGTGGATATGACCTCAATGATTCCAATAGGCAAAGGTCCTGGGCTGGAGCGGAAGCGGCCATCGGAGCAGTGAACCATGCCTTTAGGTAGATTGTCACAGCGAAGATGCTCATGTCTTGTAAGCATGTTCTCTCTTTCGGTGTGAGATGTTGCAATTGCTCCCGGGACATCCATATCTTGATAGAATGCAGGACCTTGCACATCCAGCGAGCGTGATGCATCGCACCTGGGCGCTTGAATCGAATCGGCGATTCAAGATTTCCACCAAGACAAACAATAGCGAGTCCCAAAAATTCTCGTAATTAGTCGGTAAGTTTCGCGCTAGATTTGGTCTTGGCGAACTTCAAGTTCTTCTCTGACTGGTAATAGGGATGGACCAACAGTGGGGTCGTCGACATCTGTTTGGAATTTGCTTTTGTCGATGTAGTTCCACTTGCTGGAATCTTGATAACAGAACTTTAGGATCAGAAATTGCGTCATGACACGCCTTGAACCGGCAGCGACAACTAGCTCCATATGATGCCTGCATGCAAAGTAGAGCAACTCTTTCTGCAACTTCTGCTTTAGGAGCAAAAACATCCTGAGTGACGGGAAGTGTAGCAGCGGCAGTGTCCCCAAAGTTGCAAGAGATCGAACACCGCTTGTGCCTGCTGTTGCCCACTTCCCGAAGCTATTTTTGGCACTCCCAAGAGCTAGCAGTTGCCACTGAGGTGGACACTAAGACGGGAAGCCGGTCCACCTGCTTGTTGTTGGTAAGGTCTAGCAGAAGCTTTCTGTCCCAATGCACTACCACTGGTCCGGAATGGAATCCTTTTTGGACCGATTCAGCCGGCTGCCTGCGATGATGCTTTCGGCTGCGCTTCACAGACGATCGGCTGAGAGTCAGTTCCTCGAGGTTTTGGCCAAGGCTGCGAGCTGTTTCCGATACAATGTAAAGCGCCATTCGGTCACTTACCCCGTCCTGCCTAAGGCTGGTGATAATTCTGAGTGAAAATATTCTTGTCTGGCGTTTCTTTTTTTGGGGGAGAAGGACAACCTCCAGTGGCTCCCTCAAGAAACTCGTCATCGGCAGAGCTTGAAGAAGCAAGTTCGGCTGTTTGGGATGTCGAGGCTTGCTCTTTGACTGCTTTCCGCTTTGCAACCTTCTGCTCCTCCGCCAATTTTTGTCGACGGAGCCCATTGTGCCTCGCCGACCGGCTGTCTTTGAGCGAGAAGCAATTCGCGATCTTCTTGAAACTGGATCATCGGAGAGCGTTTCCATGTGCAATGTCGAACAAATTGTTCAGCTTGCTTTTGAAAGACGTCTCATTTTGGACTTTTGTACTTCGCCTTCCATTGTTCTTTTTCAAAGCCTGCCACTCTTTGAACAAGACCAGAAGCTTCTCCAAACAGTGGTCCTTCCGGCGTGTTGGTATGCGGGCTCTTTCCCAAAATGAGAGAACTTCCTCCAGCACTTCTTCGGCGCTTTGTTTGGTGTCTTTCTTATTCACTAATGGTGCAAAAACTACGTAGGACCTGGCCATTTGAAGGCAGTTTACTGCCTAAATTTTTTTGGTGCGGTTTGTCCAACAAGTAAAAACCAGGTGTTTTTGACATGACCGTCACCGTAAGTAAATGTAACCAATCTAAACCAATGTATGGTATACCAATATCTATTAAAATTTATTTATATAGCTTTATTTAACACTCCAACCTGTGAAAGAGCAGAAAACGACATTAATTAGCACCTGTAATAGATCATAGTAATTAGTGACTCAGAGAAGAACATAACCCCATGAGCGACCACTAATTATGCACCGATGCGAGTGAAATTTTTCAGAATTTATTTTCTGTTATAGTGACAGATTAGGCGGGTGGGAGCTGGAAAAATCGAAAGTTCGATTTTATGGACCACACTAATATCATTTGGGCTCACGACCAGGAAAATAGCAATTTCAAAATAAATCTTATAGTAAATTCAAAATCAAAATGGGTAAAGGCAGCAAGAACCGTATGTCTATCGACCTATCGCCAAAGAGGAGGAACGAACGCCCAAACTCCTCCCACCAATATGCCACGAACGGCGGTGCCAGTTCTTTTACCCAGAGCGACATACCCAACTGCTGAACCCCAAACATTGGTGCCACATCTCTCCCCTCTCCACCTATTTCCACAGGTGGTGCTGCCGTAGTGCGAGGCACCAGTGAACAAGCAGCAACTGCTAACAGGGTTAAGCAATGACAATCGCAAGCTTTTCAAGCTTCTCAAAAGTTTCTTAATCGATGAGCTGCATGGGATTACGCGGACGCTCACGGAGCAAGTTGGACCCCTCAACCAGAAAATCGAACTCCTGCAGAAAGACTCCGCTGAGCATAAGGAGAGAGCTGAAATCCTCCAGATAAAAACAAGAACTGGAAGAGAGAATGGAACTCCTCCAACAGGCCCACTATAAGAATATTATGGTAATTGGTGGGCCAGAGACACCTGTTGAAAGCGAAAATGAATTGCTGAAACATAAAGCAATCGAGACTTTGCGAAGAAATCTTCTAATAAATGTTAATTAAACCAACAGACATCATGGAAGCCGCTAGGCTAGGTCGACCCGGCTGATATTATAGCGCCCTCGATACGCAGATACGAAGAATATCTTTATAATCCCCCAGTTCATATTTTCTTCTCTCCTATCTCTCCCAGAGATATTAAAACAGTTATTTAACCCCCTTGAAAACAAACCATGTCACGTCGATTCTATTCCATGCGCTGTCTTTAAATACTGCTTAGATACTTTAGCTCTCCCTTTATCAATATTATTCAAATCATTTCTCCGTCTTGGTATTTTCCCTGATGTACTTAAAAGTGCACGAGTTTGTCCAGTATTCAAATCGGGAGACAAATCACTACTTTCAAATTATCGACCTATATCCATCTTACCTATATTAGGAAATTTTTTTGAAAAACTTGTGTATACGCAGCTCTCGAAATATTTCGAGGAAAATAGCCAGATATCGAAGTACCAATTTGGTTTTAGGGAGGTCCATAAAACAAGCGAAGCGATTTCAGCCGTATTAGACGTGTTATATAAAAGCCTTAATAGTAAAGTCTTCTGACCTCTTCAGTGTGGACCTGTCAAAAGTATTTGATACAATCTCCCACGACATATTTATGAATTATCTCATTATGACAGAAATGACGTTACTTTAAATTTGTTTAAATCATACCTATACAACAGAAACCAATACATCAAACATAATATCATCACCGCCGAACTACCATAAAAATCACACGGAGTTCCACAAGGAAGTATTTTAGGGCCGCCTCCTATTTTCATCTGTTTAAATGACTGGCAACTCTCATAACTGGAAAGGCTTCCAATGTGCGGTTGACACCTCCCTGATATACTCAGACAGTGATCTCACATCCCTTAACGAAATAGTAAATAAAGACATCGCAAGAGTATGCGACTGGCAGAAAGCCAATAAATTATCCTTAAAAAAAAAAAAAAAAAAAAAAAAAAAAACCTTTCTGCTAATCAAAAAAATAAATTAATACTAGACATCAATATTATTGTCAACTTGCACTTGATATCGCGAGTTACTGAAGTGAAATTATTAGCAGTTGTGCTTGATAAGAAACTATCTTTTCGTCACCATATTGAAAATATAGATCATAAACTATCGAAATTCTCGTTTATATCGACAAAATTACATTTCCTTCCCGTAAATGCATTTAAAACGCTATTCTTCTCTAGTTTATCCACATCCCTCATATAGTATTACCGCATCTGATGTGATTACATCATCAACCCTTTAATCATAAACCAGAAGAGAATTATTAGAAAAATAAACAAGTGATTATTATGCTCATATATCAGGACTCTTTAAACAACTGCGTAACATTAAAATTTAAAGACATATAAGAGTATTTGAAATGCGGATGTACTCCCTAATGTTCAGAGTTACGAAACAATCTATTCCGACCATATTAATCGAGAATATAATGAACAATCAGATAGGTTACGAACATCAAACAAGGTATATGGAGAGCGAATATATCCCAAAGGCAAACTATACTCTTCAATGTAGTAGAAATTCTTACTCATTTAGCGGTGGAATTATGGAACAATCTATCGAATGAATTAAAGATAAAATAATCGGTGCTCTCTCAACTTTTAGAAAGCGATTAAAACTCATCAAATTCCAAAGTTACTGAAGGCACTCCTTTCTTTCTCCTTGCTAAAATTCTCATTATCCTTCTTCTCAAAGTTTCTCCTATCACTTTTCACCACGCCTCACATTTCATTATTCTTTGTACAGATTGTACTAAGTGTCTAATAAAAGTATGTCCTAGTCTGTAAGTTCCTTAGTTTTATACTGGTTTTATTATTCGTTGTCTGTAAGTTCCCTTTCGTCTTTTAAGTCTCTAAAAATCTTGTGATCATATTTATTATATAATTATTATATAATCATATCTATTATATAATTATTATATAATCATATCTATTAATAATTATTATATAATCATATTTATTATATAATTATTATATAATCATATTTATTATATAATTATTATATAATCATAAGTTATTTATTATATAATTATATCTCAGCACGTTTGCTGAGGGCAGTTTACAACTGTATACAGCATTTGTATATAATAATGAAATTATACTCGTCTATGAAAATTGTATATATTTTAATAAATAAATAAAGTAAAATATATATATTTATTAAGATCTTGTGATGTTTACTTTTGTTGGTTTTTGAACAACTGTTCATGATATATCTTCGAATAAACAAAAACTTTTATTCAGAAAAGGGATGAGTTGCGTAAAGTTTTACGATATTTTTCAATTTTTTCTGTACAGTTTAGATAACTAATGTGGCATTAATATATTCACAGTATTTTAATCGCAATTGTACCGTTGAAAGCATGGAAGCTTTTAAGGCAAAATATTAATAGGATGCGGTTTATTTATTACACGAGAGGAGTGAAAATGGCGAATAATAATAACAACAATAATAATAATGATGATGATGATAATAGACAAAAGGTAAAATTTTATTAAATTAGTGTTTGATTAATTTACACAATTTAAATAAAATGAACAACGGTATATTCAGTAGAAAATAAATAAAGCTTAATAAAAAAATTAATTTAGGTTAAATTCTAAAATTAAAAGTGCTTAATGAGATACAAATGTTGCGAAGGAGATTAAACAAATTCCAATAAACACAAATATTTTTATGCATCATTTTGAAGGACAGTTTTCCTCGTTCTTCCACCCTTCACTGGCGCATAAAATAAGATATAAGTTTGTTGTAGCTTTGACCTGTCGAAAGATTATTCATGGGCAATTATAAAAAACTATTCTCAAGCTAACAAATGTGTTGTTGGTGGTTAGCCGATCAGCCCACCCTGATCGAGCAAGCCGGCGGCACGCAGGTAACCGATCGCCCTTTCCGGAGTGGACCAGAGGTTCAGCGCACTAGTGATGTTGTGTTGTGTTCTCTGTTGTGCTAGAGCGGTACAGTCTGTCATAATGTGTTCAACTGTTTGTGGTATGTCCTGGCACAGGTGGCAGGTGTCGTCTGTGGAGTCGTCTAGTCTGTGTTTATATGTCTGTAAATTGGGGTGATGTCCACATCGGAATCGTGCTAAGTTAACTCGATCCTATCTGCTCAGGCTAGTCTCTGACCTGTTAATGGGTGGCGGCTTCGCACCTAGGACCGCATTCGGACCGAGTCGTGTCAGTGCTTTGTGGGTTAGGTGCGTGTGTTTTTTCTGTACTGTGTGATGTCTGTGGGGCGTGGTATGGAATAGAGTATTTGGTTATAATGTCTCTGGTGTTACCTTAATGGTGCGAGGTATCGGTGCATGATTGTACATGTAGTGGCAAGGGTGGTGTGTGTTAGTTGTCGCTGCTGCCATGAATTGTGTTCCCCTCATATCTAAATGTTCCCTAACTTTCAGTATTTTTGTTTCTGTGTGTAGGTGTTCTGTTGGCGTTGTTTGAGTGCATCCTGTAATGATACGAAGTGCGTTGTTTTGTATTGTCTGTAAGGTGTTTACGTGTGTGTTTGAGATAATGGGTGCCCAGCATGGGCTAGCATAGTCCATAACTGAGAACTGAGCGAATATATTGTTTGTATATGAGTGATGTTGTTAACATTTATTTCATCATGTTCATAACTTCATACGTGTGTCATTGACATTAGGTTATATTTTAAATTTTTTTTCATGAGCTCCCATTATTACACTTTGTATTTAATTAATAATTTTAATTATGAAGTATTAAGATTCATTCATTATAATTCATTATAATGATGAATAATGGAGTAATTTATTGCTAGTTCCGGAGGTACGATCATTATTATTGTCATCCGCATTCTTCACTGAGGTCAATTATAACTTACTTAAAAATACATTCACATTTGAAGTAGTTTCGAAGAACAATATTCAGTTCATTCACCAGTTTTTGCCCAACAAAAACGGGTAATTTTTGCTGAAAATATAAACTGTATTAAGGAAAAAGATGACGACTCTACTCCTCTTATTGAATTGAAATGAGTACTTTCAATTAAAAGGTACAATATTTGTTTACCCGAAGTAAACCATGTGCACTTATAAATCAACTTGGCATGGAAACCATGAACGTTATTTTTTAAAGAATAATGGTGGTTATAATGATAAGAACTGATAATAATAATAGTTATTATAATAATAAACTGTTATAACAATAGATAGAGCAAGAAAAACACAAAGCTAGGCTTAGAGGATCGCTGTTAATGTTAATTTTCCTTTTTAAATTGTAGTCATAAAGCGGGCTCTATATTTTAATTGTAACATAAAAGGGATCCACTGATTTAAGTAAATTTGTTAAATAGCTCTCAGGGAGAGTAAAATTACTACTACAAATCCCTCCATGAACAAGTAAGCGTAAAATCTGCGTGTGTGTGCCGCAAAAGCAGCATAAAATTGTTATACGGTTGGTACCTACAGTGGGAAGAAAAATGGAAACGTGGCAGACTATTCTAATTTAGATTGGAGCTTTATTCTTCCTTTTAAGGATTTAGTATTAACGTGCGAGAAAGGTCTTCCAATATAACAAACGTAGATTTCCTCTCCGTTATGTTTTAATTTTAGAAAATTGTGTTTTGTCGTAAAAACAGAAGAGGAAAAAAGGTTGTCAACGGTAAAAAGTAGGGGAAATTTGTATCGGCAGTAAAATATAGGGGAAATTTGTGCAGTGGTAAAAAGAAGGAAAAAATTGTCAGCGGTAAAAAGGGAAGGGGATTTGTGTCGGCGATAAAATGGAGGAGAAATTGGTGTCAGCGATAAAATGGGGGGGGGGGGAGATTGGGTCAGCGATTAAATGGGGGGGGGGAATTGGTGTCAGCGATTAAATGGGGGGGGGGGGTGGTGTCAGCTATAAAATGGGGGGGGGGGGGATTGGTGTCAGCGATAAAATGGGGGGGGGATTGGTGTCAGCGATAAAATGAAATGGGGGGGGGGGAGAAATGGTGTCAGCGATACAATGGGGGGGGAGAAATGGTGTCAGCTATAAAAGGGGGGGGGAGAAATGGTGTCAGCTATAAAATGGGGGGGGGGGGGGGAGAAATGGTGTCAGCGATAAAATGGGGGGGGGAATGGTGTCAGCTATAAAATGGGGGGGGGGGGGAGAGAAATTGGTGTCAGCGATAAAATGGGGGGGGGGGGGTGTCAGCGATACAATGGGGGGGATTTGCGTCAGCGATAAAATGGGGGAGAAAACTGGTGTCAGCGATAAAATGGGGGAGAAACTGGTGTCATCGGTGAAACGGAGAGAGAATGGTGCACCGAGAAGAAATTTGGGGTTCAGAGACTTTCGAGTTAATTGGCTCAAGAAAACTGTAATTAGCCATTAAACTTTGAAGTTTGGGTATTCATGTAACTTAAATGCTTAAAATAAATTAACTAGCTTAATATTTTCGTTAACTAGTAGATGGACTAAATGCGAAGTAGAGGACCAAGTCAAATGCCCAGCTACTAAAGTTTTACTCGTAGTGCAATGACTCGCGTTAATCTTTTGGTTGAAAAGTCAAACGGCTAATTGCGTGGTTTATTTGAAAATAGATTGACTAGTTTCATTAGTTAACTGGTTGATGGTATTTTTTGATTTCTTATTCCTGAAAAAAGTACGCAGTGTTTTAGAACAGCAGAATGAGAAGCGAAATTTTGCATTTCACGAACAAAATCGAATTTCATAATGTTCTACGTTTAAATTTATATAATTATTATGATTTTAAATGAAAATAAAAAGTTTCGTTAATAATTTAGCTGAAAGTGACTAACCCATATATACGGGGTACAGCATAAGTCGGTTTACCGAGAATAATGGAATCCCCTTGTGAAGAATAATCATCATCATTTACTGTAGAAATTATTCAAAGTGTCCTCCATCATGTTCAATACATACGTTGCATCTCTGAACCACTGAACAATAAATAGGGCAGCACAGTTCTTTATTATTCAACGTTTCGAACTCTTGGCGTATCAAAGTCATCGTGTGATCGAAGTCCCGAGGTTTCTGGCCGGAGTGATTATTCAAATTCTTCACAAGGTGATTCCATTATTCTCGGTAAACCGACTTATGCCGCACCCGGTATATATATAATATATTATAACTGCAAACACGCAGTATAATTAACGTAAAGAACGACGCTTGTATAGGAGAATATTCCGCGCAAGACGAGAGCGAAAGAACGAAACAAATGAAAAAATGAGGTAACCACCCGGGAATCGAACCGGGATCTTCGATTGCCGGTCAGATATGATAACCATTACACCACGGGCCTCACTCAATCAAATGTCCTAATTCCTCTACATGCGCGCAGAAACCAATGCCCCAAAGGGGCACCTCCAGCATGCCGTAACATTATGTACATTATAACTGCAAACACGCAGTATAATTAACGTAAAGAACGACGCTTTGTATAGAATATTATTCCGCGCAAGACGAGAGCGAAAGAACGAAACAAATGAAAAAATGAGGTAACCACCCATTGTTTCGTTCTTTCGCTCTCGTCTTGCGCGGAATATTTTCCTATACAAAGCGTCGTTCTTTACGTTAATTATACTGCGTGTTTGCAGTTATAATGTATATAATGTTACGGCATGCGGGAGGTGCCCCTTTGGGGCATTGGTTTCTGCGCGCATGTAGAAGAATTAGGACATTTGATTGAGTGAGGCCCGTGGTGTAATGGTTATCATATCTGACCGGCAATCGGAAGATCCCGGGTTCGACCCGGGTGGTTACCTCATTTTTTCATTTGTTTCGTTCTTTCGCTCTCGTCTTGCGCGGAATATTCTCCTATACAAAGCGTCGTTCTTTACGTTATATATATATATATATATATATATCAGATTTTCAATGAAAATTGTTAACCTAACTGGGTATAATGTAACATAACCTGACGTAATTTAAAACTAATTTAACAAATTTAAATGATATGTTTAAGGTCGAGGTTTTCGACATCATACCAGTTCAGAAATTTTGGTGTCGACATTGTGTATATCGACATTATTGGACAACCCAACAAATTGATGCCTACGTTTTCTGTATATTTTCCGTATGTAAATTATGAGTGCGGAGTTGGAAATTAAGTTGTATGCTTTTAAAATTATTTCCTTACCAAAAAAACGCTGCAGTCTATTGTACGATTTTAAGTGTGTGTGTGTGTGTGTGTGCGTGTGTGCGTGTGTGCGTGTGTGCGTGTGCGTGTGTGCGTGCGCGTGCGATAGGCTGGGTAATTAATTAATTTATTATTTATTATTATTATTTCCATCAAGTTTATTGAAAATTTTTAAGATTAGGATGAAATATAGACTGGAACTGTTGTGGATAATTAATGATATATTTATAATAATAATTAATTAAAAAGTATTGAAGTTTTTGCTAGTTGATAAAATAAAGATTCCCTACGAATTACTCTAAAAAAAAGAATAGTACTTTGGTTCGAAGCAAAGTGCATTGAAAATATTCGAACACAGCCTCCATTTATTTATTACTACTAGGGTCGATACGAAAGTAATGCGTCTTATTGTTAATGCCTCTTATTTTCATTTCGTAAATACAATAAGAGGCATTACTTTCGTACCGAACCTCGTATACTTTAAATATAATCTGTGTCCATGTGAATATTACGTAATTTATTTCTTTTGTCAATTTATCGCGTGCGCAAATGCATTCAGAAATGTTCTCAACCACGGAATGTCAGAGTGAAAATATAAGATTTTTCTTTCTTGCGAAGCGTCACATTGTGGACGAAGATTTTTCTGGACTGCGCAATCGTTCGCATTACATACAAAAAAGGAGGCACCATTCACACGGACAGCATAAAAAGAAATATTCGTTTTAAACCTGAACAAAACTAACAATGAAACAGACTCAAAAATAGCAATGAAATCCTTCCATTGAAGCTTTTTTAACACGATTACCTCATTTTTTCGAGCGTAGTTGTTGCTATTTTGGATATACAGTATTGTCCACAGAGAAAATATTGATTGTAAAAATGTTCGCCTATTACTTTTAACCCCTTCATCACGATGAGGTGTGAGAGTATCTCAAATAATGAGGCGCTGAATATCCGAATATACTGTATAGAGAATATCTGGATATTGAATATCCGAATATACTGTGTGGAGAATATCTGGATATTGAATATCGGGCGGAAGGGGTTTTTTCGTTTCATCTTACAAATTAATAACAGTGTTGGAGTTTGTTTAAACTCTTTCGCAATGTTAAAGGTCATGTGATGGAGAAGACCCGCAGTAACATTGGATCTGAACTAAGGGTCGCTACATCATCTGAACAGAGGGGACTGTTACCTATCGAACTACTGAACAGACTTAACGGCTTTAACCTCGGTGATCTAATGGAAAGCGGTATTGTGATGTAGCCACAACGTAGACCTCCCTCCCCAAAATTAAAATATCTCTCTCTCTCTCTCTCTCTCTCTCTCTCTCTCTCTCTATATATATATATTATATAATGTGTGTGTGTGGACGGTATATTTATTTATTTATTAATTTTGTGGCTAAAATTAAAATTTATTAAAATTTCAAAACTTATTTAATATACGAAAAAAATAATTTAATAGACTGAAAAAAATAACACCGAATTTTTTACTTTTTATTTCTTCATTTATTTTACATTAGGGTATAAGGGCATATATGATGAAGGCGTATATGATGAGAATAACCACGAAGGAAAGAAGGTAAATGAAAACACGAAAGAGTGCTTAAGCACTTTCGTCTAATAACATCCTCAGGAAACACCTGAGGACGAAAGCGCTTCAGCACTATTTTGCGGTTTCATTTTTCTTTCGTGGTTATTTTCATCACAAATATTATTCACATGTTACTTCAGTATATATATATATATATATATATATATATATATATATGATCAAAAGTATTCGGACACCCCGGAAAATCCGCATTTCTGCAAATATCACCTTCGCCGAAAGGTATGCTGGGAAAAAGCGTGGCGAAACTATAATCTGAGGTGTTCTGTTAAGTTATCAGTAACTGTTGTGAAGCCATGCCGCGCGGACGTGAACTCTCCGAGTTCCAACGTGGACTCGTCATCGGATGTTATTTAAGTAACGTTTCTATACGAAACATTGCAGCCAAACAGGATATACCAAAGTCGACTGTAGCGGATGTTATCATGAGATGGAAGCACGACGGTGCAACTAACGCGAAAAAACGTTCCGGACGACCACGCAAACTGACGGAACGTGATAGAAGAAGTCTGGTACGACATGTCAAGAAGTCCCGCACGTCCTCTGCCGCTTCCATCGCTGAGGAGGTAGGAAGAGCATCCGGTACCTCCGTTAGTACTGTAAACTATCCGCAGAGATGCACAGACTCGGTTATTATGGTAGAGCAGCTGTACACAAGCCACTGATTACAAAAGTTAATGCCACGCGTCGTTTGGCCTGGTGTGTCTCCCGTCGTTCCTGGACCGTGGAGGACTGGAAAACTGTTCTTTGGAGCGACGAGTCGCGGTATTCACTCTTCCAGTCTGATGGGCGTGTTTGGGTGTGGCGACAGCCCGGAGAACGGCTTCTTCCTGACTGTGTACGTCCAACGGTGAAGTTCGGTGGAGGGTCCATCATGGTATGGGGTTGTTTTTCCTGGCTAGGGCTCGGCCCGTTGGTTGTTATACCACTACCATGAACGCTGACGTTTATCTCGACGTTCTGGACAATTCGGCCCTCCTACACTGTGGCAATACTACGGAGATGGCCATGTTTGTTTCAACAGGATCGAGCTCCCTGCCATACTGCAAGGCGTGTGCAGGACTGGTTTCGTGAAAATAAGGTGGATTTGTTAGACTGGCCTGCTCAGAGCCCCGATCTCAACCCAATCGAGCACATGTGGGACGAACTGGAGCGACGGATACGAAACCGCACACCACGCCCGGCTTCACTTGCATCTCTTGCATCAGCTCTGCAAGAGGAATGGCGAGCCATTCCTGCACAGACTTACCGAAAACTGGTGGAAAGTATGCCTCGACGTGTTGACGCTGTAATAAAAGCAAAGGGTGGACCTACTGGTTACTAACAGAGCTGGGCACTTGCGGTTTTTTTGCGGTACTGCGGTACTACCGCACTACCAAACCGGTACCGCATAACGCAGTACCGCAAAGGATCGCTGAAAGTACAGCCTGTACTTTCAGCGATCCTTTGCGGTACTGCGTTATGCGGTACCGGTTTGGTAGTGCGGTAGTACCGCAGTACCGCAAAAAAAACCGCAAGTGCCCAGCTTTGGTTACTAAATGCCATAATAAAACCATTTTTCCCAAAACCATGCGGTGTCCGAATACTTTTGATCATATAGTGTATATGAGGAGGGGCGACAAGCTTGACCTTCATGAAATGAGGAATTGTCGCGCGGAACCTTTGAAGGGTTGAAAGGTGTGTATATATATATATATATATATATACACACATATATGTAACCTTTGGTTAGCTTCCGCCCGAATTGTTCATTCTGACGAAGGTCAAGCTTTCATTCCACCTTAGACCTACAGTTTAACGTGTAATCCGAACCACGCCCCATCAGCAGCACAGCGTTTTAACCACTAGGCCACCTAGGGTACCCATTTATCTACCAACACTTTTTATTG
>JAJOZX010015858.1:0-63574 GCA_023014485.1 Bathynomus jamesi | reverse complement strand
GCCTATATGTCAAATAGGACTTGGAATAGGTTACGCCTTACAGTATGTCAAATAGGACTTAGTGTTACGCCTATATGTCAAATAGGACTTAGAATTCTATGTTAAAGTTCCGAGTTGAATTTTATAACCTACACCACAGGTTGAATTATAAATTTATTGTTTTTAGTTATGATAGGCCTTGAGTGTAAAGAGTAGGGTCTACTTTGTGAGGTAGGCTTTTTGTATATTGAAATTGCAAATTGTAGTGTTTGAAGTACGCCTTTAGTGTATGAGTATGTTAGGCCTATTAGGTAAGGTAAAGTGGGCCTAGTAAATAGGATTAGGTTGAAATTTTCCTATTTTTTATAGGACTTAAATGAGTTACGCCTGTTAAATGGACAAGTCTTTTTTTATTTAAAGAGTAGGACCTATTAAATACGCTTAATATTGTGGGCCTACTGAATAGGCTCAGGTTGAAATTTGTCTATTTTTTATAGGACTTAAAATGAGTTGCGCCTCTTTAATGAACGAAGCTTTGTTTTGATTTAAAGAGTAGGACATATTAAATAGGCTTAATGTGCAGTGGGCCTACTAAATTTGCCTATATTATGGGCCTACTAAATAGGATTATGCTGAAATTGGCCTATTTGTTATAGGACCTAAAGTGAATTAAGCTTGTTAAATGAACAAGGCTTTGTTTTCGGTTAGTTAGTGTAAAGTTAAAGGGATAGGTTCCCCACACGGGCCACCATGTGAAAAAACTATATAGGGCTATGGGTTGATTGCCTGATACCCTCATCCGTTGGAAATTTCCAGCAGACTTCGGTGGAGAGTTAACGACAAAAGCCCTACGTTTTTTCGTTATAGAGTTATGTATTTGTAGGTCTTCAAAGGACCTCTTTGTTTATTTGCCTTCGGTATTTGCGCTGCCTAATGGTAAAGAAAGGAATTGCCTTACGTTATTATTTCGTTGGGCCTCGCTTCTGTTTTGATGTAGGCGCGACGATCTTTTCGATGTAGGGCCGTGGTACGATGGAGCTTCACAATGAGTTGACTCGATGTAACTAATATAGGCAGTCACTATTTAAACACCTGAAGGAACGGGCCTATCCTTCTTATAGTTATTAAGTTTTATATCAAGAAGAATTCACTCAGAACTTACAGGAAGACAAAGCACATCTTCCTTGCTTAAAGCATTGCTGTAGCATAAGCAGCTCCGAGCGAGCCGATATAATATAATCTTCGTATTTTTATTATCTGCTGATTTCGCAAAGGTCGTTGACTCGTTTCTCGATGTAATTTTCATGAGTTGACAGTGGAAAAGTTTGAACACGAGATCATAAATTTGGTTTTCTTGTTGTCATGCAGGCCCGATGCCTACATAGGGGTTCTATGTACGTATGGCAATCATTTTATTCCCAATAGGCTATGTCGCCAATCCCGAGGCAATTTTGTAGATATTTAATTCAATTAATTAATAATTTATATTTAATTGAGAAATAAAGGTACCACATATGAGACCATGTTGTTAGCGTGTATAGTTTTTCCATATACTGGGCGGGGCCGTAGAAAAATTTGTATGTTATAGATTAAATTTTTTGACAACCTGTGTAAAAACATGTAAAATCGATTAAAAGAATGAAGTAGGAATTTAGGAAGATAAAGGTTACTCAAGACCTATTTAAATAAAAAGTTCAAGAGGCCAACTTCTCAAGTTTAGTTAAAGTTATGTCAATAAGTTTGACTCCCTTTACTGTAGGTATAGGAAATTTATGGAATTAAAGTAAAGTTATTAAGCATTTAACTTTGCCCATTATTTGTTTAAATTTTATAAGTCACCAATTTTTAAATGCTGGTTTACTAATATTGTTTTGGAGTTTTGTCATGTTTTGTTTTGTTAACGATTTATGTTTTAAAGTGACTTCTACGTTGGTGAGTTAATTGAAATGTACTGTACTTCCATGTTTTGTTGTTTGGTTAAAAGAGTTTGTACTGTATTCAAACCTCCTACCACTTCAGACTAGTCAATATCCGTAGTTTTAGTAGAGTAAATGTTACCCCTCCAGGTAGATCTGGAGGGGTTGGGGCTTGAATCCTGTACTGTTTTTGTGTTGTTTGGTCTCTGGCCATGGGAGGCCATAAGACCGTTGTTGTTTGGCCCATGGCCAAGGGAGGCCATAAGACCGTTTTGTATGGCCCATGGCCAAGGGAGGCCATAAGACCGTTTTGTTTGGCTCATGGCCAAGAGGCCATAAGACCGTTTTGTTTGGCCTATTGCCAAGGTAGGCCATAAGACCGTTTTTGTAGTTTGGCCCAAGGCCAAGGTAGGCCATAAGACCGCAGTTTGGCCCATGGCAAAAGGAGGCCATAAGACCCTTTTGTTTGGCCCATGGCCAAGGGAGGCCACAAGACCCCTTTGTAGTTTGGTCTCTGGCTAAGGGGGGCCGCAAGACCCTTTGTAGTTTGGTCTCTGGCCAAGGGAGGCCACAAGACCCTTTTTTGAGTAGGTTGGGCTATGGCCAAAGTAGGCCATCAACCTTTTGTTGAATAATTTGGGCTATGGCCAAGGTACGCCATCAGCCCCTTGTTGAATATGTTGGGCTATGGCCAAGGTAGGCCATCATCCCTTGAATAATTTGGGCTATGGCCAAGGTAGGCCACTAGCCCTTTGTAGAATAATTTGGGCTATGGCCAAGGTAGGCCATCAGCCCTTTGTTGAATATGTTGGGCTATGACCAAGGTAGGCTATCAACCCCTTGAATAATTTGGGCTATGGACAAGGTAGGCCGTCTGCCCCTTATTGAATATGTTGTGCTATGGCCAAGGCAGGCAATCAGACCATTGAATAATTTGGGTTATGGCCAAGGTAGGCCATCAACCCTTGAAACAGTAGTTTGGGCTATGGCCAAAGTAGCAATAAAACCCTTTAGAGTAGAGTAGTTTGGGCTCTGGCCAAAGTAGGCCATAAAACCCTTTAGAGTAGTTTGTTTGTATGTGCCACTCTCTAACCATATAATTTTTGGCACAAAATTATGTGTACAGAATCAGAGCGCAGCAACAAAAGCTTTACTCTCTGATTCTTGGTTATGTTGAGACAGGTTGTTGTGTTTGTTACATGCAAAGAGAACAGTGAGTGGTGTGTGTGTGTTGTGTGTGTGTGTGTGTATATATGTATCATTTTTTTTGCATTCCTCTGAATCCAGTTGGTCTTCAAAACTTGGATTCACCACTCCAGTGAAGTCAATACCTGTATTTATGATTGAGTAAATGTTATGTGTCCTACAGATAGGTCTGGAAGGTTTGGGGTTTGAGGGAATCCAATCTGTTTGCAAGGAATGTATGTGTCTGTTAATGAAATCTGTTGAGTGATTCTTCCTTAGAAGAAGAATTGGATGCTTGGAGTTGTATGTATATATTTATATACTGTATGTATGTGTAAATGTGTATTTTATTGTAGGGTAAAGTTCCTCAAATGTTGCATTTGAGACCCTCATATCAAGCCTTGTCTGTTTTATGCTTATATGTGAAATAGGACTTAAAATAGGTTGCGCCTATATCTGAAATAGGACTTAAAATAGGCTGCGCCTACATGTGAAATAGGACTTAAAGTAGGCTGCGCCTACAAGTGAAATAGGACTTAAAAAAGGTTGCGCCTATATGTGAAATAGGACTTGAAATAGGTTGCGCCTATATGTCAAATAGGACTTAGAATAGGGTTACGCCTATATGTGAAATAGGACTTGAAATAGGTTGCGCCTATATGTCAAATAGGATTGGGAATAGGTTGCGCCTATATCTGAAATAGGACTTAAAATAGGCTGCGCCTACATGTGAAATATAACTTAAAATAGGCTGCGCCTACATGTGAAATAGGACTTAAAATAGGTTGCGCCTATATGTGAAATAGGACTTGAAATAGGTTGCGCCTATATGTCAAATAGGACTTAGAATAGGGTTACGCCTATATGTGAAATAGGACTTGAAATAGGTTGCGCCTATATGTCAAATAGGATTGGGAATAGGTTGCGCCTATATCTGAAATAGGACTTAAAATAGGCTGCGCCTACATGTGAAATAGGACTTAAAATAGGCTGCGCCTACATGTGAAATAGGACTTAAAATAGGTTGCGCCTATATGTGAAATAGGACTTGAAATAGGTTGCGCCTATATGTCAAATAGGACTTAGAATAGGGTTACGACTATATGTGAAGTAGGACTTGAAATAGGTTGCGCCTATATGTCAAATAGGATTGGGAATAGGTTGCGCCTATATGTCAAATAGGACTGGGAATAGGTTGCGCCTATATGTCAAATAGGACTTGGAATAGGTTACGCCTATACAGTATGTCAAATAGGACTTAGAATGTGTTACGCCTATATGTCAAATAGGACTTAGAATTCTATGTTAAAGTTCCGAGTTGAATTTTATAACCTACACCACAGGTTGAATTATAAATTTATTGTTTTTAGTTATGATAGGCCTTGAGTGTAAAGAGTAGGGTCTACTTTGTGAGGTAGGCTTTTTGTATTTGAAATTGCAAATTGTAGTGTTTGAAGTACGCCTTTAGTGTATGAGTATGTTAGGCCTATTAGGTGTAAAGTGGGCCTACTAAATAGGCTTAGGTTGAAATTTTCCTATTTTTTATAGGACTTAAAATGAGTTACGCCTGTTAAATGAACAAGGCTTTGTTTTTATTTAAAGAGTAGGACCTATTAAATACGCTTAATATTGTGGGCCTACTGAATAGGCTCAGGTTGAAATTTGTCTATTTTTTATAGGACTTAAAATGAGTTGCGCCTCTTTAAATGAACGAAGCTTTGTTTTGATTTAAAGAGTAGGACCTATTAAATAGGCTTAATGTGGAGTGGGCCTACTAAATATGCCTATATTATGGGCCTACTAAATAGGATTATGCTGAAATTGGCCTATTTGTTATAGGACCTAAAGTGAATTAAGCTTGTTAAATGAACAAGGCTTTGTTTTCGGTTAGTTAGTGTAAAGGTAAAGGATCGGTTCCCCACACGGGCCACCATGTGAAAAAAATATATAGGGCTATGGGTTGATTGCCTGATACCCTCATCCGTTGGAAATTTCCAGCAGACTTCGGTGGAGAGTTAACGACAAAAGCCCTACGTTTTTTCGTTAGAGAGTTATGTATTTGTAGGTCTTCAAAGGACCTCTTTGTTTATTTGCCTTCGGTATTTGCGCTGCCTAATGGTAAAGAAAGGAATTGCCTTACGTTATTATTTCGTTGGGCCTCGCTTCTGTTTTGATGTAGGGCGCGACGATCTTTTTCGATGTAGGGCCGTGGTACGATGGAGCTACACAATGAGTTGACTCGATGTAACTAATATAGGCAGTCACTATTTAAACACCTGAAGGAACGGGCCTATCCTTCTTATAGTTATTAAGTTTTATATCAAGAAAATTCACTCAGAACTTACAGGAAGACAAAGCACATCTTCCTTGCTTAAAGCATTGCTGTAGCATAAGCAGCTCCGAGCGAGCCGATATAATATAATCTTCGTATTTTTATTATCTGCTGATTTCGCAAAGGTCGTTGACTCGTTTCTCGATGTAATTTTCATGAGTTGACAGTGGAAAAGTTTGAACACGAGATCATAAATTTGGTTTTCTTGTTGTCATGCAGGCCCGATGCCTACATAGGGGTTCTATGTACGTATGGCAATCATTTCATTCCCAATAGGCTATGTCGCCAATCCCGAGGCAATTTTGTAGATATTTAATTCAATTAATTAATAATTTATATTTAATTGAGAAATAAAGGTACCACACATGATACCATGTTGTTAGCGTGTATAGTTTTTCCATAACTGGGCGGGGCCGGAGAAAAATTTGTATGTTATAGATTAAATTTTTTGACAACCTGTGTAAAAACATGTAAAATGGATTAAAAAGAATGAAGTAGGAATTTAGGAAGAGAAAGGTTACTCAAGACCTATTTAAATATAAAAGTTCAAGAGGCCAACTTCTCAAGTTTAGTTAAAGTTATGTCAATAAGTTTGACTCCCTTTACTGTAGGTATAGGAAATTTATGGAATTAAAGTAAAGTTATTAAGCATTTAACTTTGCCCATTATTTGTTTAAATTTTATAAGTCACCAATTTTTAAATGCTGGTTTACTAATATTGTTTTGGAGTTTTGTCATGTTTTGTTTTGTTAACGATTTATGTTTTAAAGTGACTTCTACGTTGGTGAGTTAATTGAAATGTACTGTACTTCCATGTTTTGTTGTTTGGTTAAAAGAGTTTGTACTGTATTCAAACCTCCTACCACTTCAGACTAGTCAATATCCGTAGTTTTAGTAGAGTAAATGTTACCCCTCCACAGGTAGATCTGGATTGGTTGGGGCTTTGAATCCTGTACTGTTTTTGTGTTGTTTGGTCTCTGGCCATGGGAGGCCATAAGACCGTTGTTGTTTGGCCCATGGCCAAGGGAGGCCATAAGACCGTTTTGTTTGGCCCATGGCCAAGGGAGGCCATAAGACCGTTTTGTTTGGCTCATGGCCAAGGGAGGCCATAAGACCGTTTTGTTTGGCCTATTGCCAAGGTAGGCCATAAGACCGTTTTTGTAGTTTGGCCCATGGCCAAGGTAGGCCATAAGACCGCAGTTTGGCCCATGGCAAAAGGAGGCCATAAGACCCTTTTGTTTGGCCCATGGCCAAGGGAGGCCACAAGACCCCTTTTGTAGTTTGGTCTCTGGCTAAGGGGGGCCGCAAGACCCTTTTGTAGTTTGGTCTCTGGCCAAGGGAGGCCACAAGACCCTTTTTTGAGTAGGTTGGGCTATGGCCAAAGTAGGCCATCAACCTTTTGTTGAATAATTTGGGCTATGGCCAAGGTACGCCATCAGCCCCTTGTTGAATATGTTGGGCTATGGCCAAGGTAGGCCATCATCCCTTGAATAATTTGGGCTATGGCCAAGGTAGGCCACTAGCCCTTTGTTGAATAATTTGGGCTATGGCCAAGGTAGGCCATCAGCCCTTTGTTGAATATGTTGGGCTATGACCAAGGTAGGCTATCAACCCCTTGAATAATTTGGGCTATGGACAAGGTAGGCCGTCTGCCCCTTATTGAATATGTTGTGCTATGGCCAAGGCAGGCAATCAGACCATTGAATAATTTGGGTTATGGCCAAGGTAGGCCATCAACCCCTTGAAACAGTAGTTTGGGCTATGGCCAAAGTAGCAATAAAACCCTTTAGAGTAGAGTAGTTTGGGCTCTGGCCAAAGTAGGCCATAAAACCCTTTAGAGTAGTTTGTTTGTATGTGCCACTCTCTAACCATATAATTTTTGGCACAAAATTATGTGTACAGAATCAGAGCGCAGCAACAAAAGCTTTTACTCTCTGATTCTTGGTTATGTTGAGACAGGTTGTTGTGTTTGTTACATGCAAAGAGAACAGTGAGTGTGTGTGTGTGTGTGTGTGTGTGTGTGTGTATATGTATCATTTTTTTTGCATTCCTCTGAATCCAGTTGGTCTTCAAAACTTGGATTCACCACTCCAGTGAAGTCAATACCTGTATTTATGATTGAGTAAATGTTATGTGTCCTACAGATAGGTCTGGAAGGTTTGGGGTTTTGAGGGAATCCAATCTGTTTGCAAGGAATGTATGTGTCTGTTAATGAAATCTGTTGAGTGATTCTTCCTTAGAAGAAGAATTGGATGCTTGGAGTTGTATGTATATATTTATATACTGTATGTATGTGTAAATGTGTATTTTATTGTAGGGTAAAGTTCCTCAAATGTTGCATTTGAGACCCTCATATCAAGCCTTGTCTGTTTTATGCTTATATGTGAAATAGGACTTAAAATAGGTTGCGCCTATATCTGAAATAGGACTTAAAATAGGCTGCGCCTACATGTGAAATAGGACTTAAAGTAGGCTGCGCCTACAAGTGAAATAGGACTTAAAATAGGTTGCGCCTATATGTGAAATAGGACTTGAAATAGGTTGCGCCTATATGTCAAATAGGACTTAGAATAGGGTTACGCCTATATGTGAAATAGGACTTGAAATAGGTTGCGCCTATATGTCAAATAGGATTGGGAATAGGTTGCGCCTATATCTGAAATAGGACTTAAAATAGGCTGCGCCTACATGTGAAATAGGACTTAAAATAGGCTGCGCCTACATGTGAAATAGGACTTAAAATAGGTTGCGCCTATATGTGAAATAGGACTTGAAATAGGTTGCGCCTATATGTCAAATAGGACTTAGAATAGGGTTACGACTATATGTGAAGTAGGACTTGAAATAGGTTGCGCCTATATGTCAAATAGGATTGGGAATAGGTTGCGCCTATATGTCAAATAGGACTGGGAATAGGTTGCGCCTATATGTCAAATAGGACTTGGAATAGGTTACGCCTATTCAGTATGTCAAATAGGACTTAGAATGTGTTACGCCTATATGTCAAATAGGACTTAGAATTCTATGTTAAAGTTCCGAGTTGAATTTTATAACCTACACCACAGGTTGAATTATAAATTTATTGTTTTTAGTTATGATAGGCCTTGAGTGTAAAGAGTAGGGTCTACTTTGTGAGGTAGGCTTTTTGTATATTGAAATTGCAAATTGTAGTGTTTGAAGTACGCCTTTAGTGTATGAGTATGTTAGGCCTATTAGGTAAGGTAAAGTGGGCCTACTAAATAGGCTTAGGTTGAAATTTTCCTATTTTTTAGGACTTAAAATGAGTTACGCCTGTTAAATGAACAAGGCTTTGTTTTTATTTAAAGAGTAGGACCTATTAAATACGCTTAATATTGTGGGCCTACTGAATAGGCTCAGGTTGAAATTTTTCTATTTTTTATAGGACTTAAAATGAGTTGCGCCTCTTTAAATGAACGAAGCTTTGTTTTGATTTAAAGAGTAGGACATATTAAATAGGCTTAATGTGCAGTGGGCCTACTAAATATGCCTATATTATGGGCCTACTAAATAGGATTATGCTGAAATTGTCCTATTTGTTATAGGACCTAAAGTGAATTAAGCTTGTTAAATGAACAAGGCTTTGTTTTCGGTTAGTTAGTGTAAAGGTAAAGGGATCGGTTCCCCACACGGGCCACCATGTGAAAAAACTATATAGGGCTATGGGTTGATTGCCTGATACCCTCATCCGTTGGAAATTTCCAGCAGACTTCGGTGGAGAGTTAACGACAAAAGCCCTACGTTTTTTCGTTAGAGAGTTATGTATTTGTAGGTCTTCAAAGGACCTCTTTGTTTATTTGCCTTCGGTATTTGCGCTGCCTAATGGTAAAGAAAGGAATTGCCTTACGTTATTATTTCGTGGGCCTCGCTTCTGTTTTGATGTAGGGCGCGAGATCTTTTTCGATGTAGGGCCGTGGTACGATGGAGCTACACAATGAGTTGACTCGATGTAACTAATATAGGCAGTCACTATTTAAACACCTGAAGGAACGGGCCTATCCTTCTTATAGTTATTAAGTTTTATATCAAGAAGAATTCACTCAGAACTTACAGGAAGACAAAGCACATCTTCCTTGCTTAAAGCATTGCTGTAGCGTAAGCAGCTCCGAGCGAGCCGATATAATATAATCTTCGTATTTTTATTATCTGCTGATTTCGCAAAGGTCGTTGACTCGTTTCTCGATGTAATTTTCATGAGTTGACAGTGGAAAAGTTTGAACACGAGATCATAAATTTGGTTTTCTTGTTGTCATGCAGGCCCGATGCCTACATAGGGGTTCTATGTACGTATGGCAATCATTTCATTCCCAATAGGCTATGTCGCCAATCCCGAGGCAATTTTGTAGATATTTAATTCAATTAATTAATAATTTATATTTAATTGAGAAATAAAGGTACCACATATGACCATGTTGTTAGCGTGTATAGTTTTTCCATATACTGGGCGGGCCGGAGAAAAATTTGTATGTTATAGATTAAATTTTTTGACAACCTGTGTAAAAACATGTAAAATGGATTAAAAAGAATGAAGTAGGAATTTAGGAAGAGAAAGGTTACTCAAGACCTATTTAAATATAAAAGTTCAAGAGGCCAACTTCTCAAGTTTAGTTAAAGTTATGTCAATAAGTTTGACTCCCTTTACTGTAGGTATAGGAAATTTATGGAATTAAAGTAAAGTTATTAAGCATTTAACTTTGCCCATTATTTGTTTAAATTTTATAAGTCACCAATTTTTAAATGCTGGTTTACTAATATTGTTTTGGAGTTTTGTCATGTTTTGTTTTGTTAACGATTTATGTTTTAAAGTGACTTCTACGTTGGTGAGTTAATTGAAATGTACTGTACTTCCATGTTTTGTTGTTTGGTTAAAAGAGTTTGTACTGTATTCAAACCTCCTACCACTTCAGACTAGTCAATATCCGTAGTTTTAGTAGAGTAAATGTTACCCCTCCACAGGTAGATCTGGAGGGGTTGGGGCTTTGAATCCTGTACTGTTTTTGTGTTGTTTGGTCTCTGGCCATGGGAGGCCATAAGACCGTTGTTGTTTGGCCCATGGCCAAGGGAGGCCATAAGACCGTTTTGTTTGGCCATGGCCAAGGGAGGCCATAAGACCGTTTTGTTTGGCTCATGGCCAAGGGAGGCCATAAGACCGTTTTGTTTGGCCTATTGCCAAGGTAGGCCATAAGACCGTTTTTGTAGTTTGGCCCATGGCCAAGGTAGGCCATAAGACCGCAGTTTGGCCCATGGCAAAAGGAGGCCATAAGACCCTTTTGTTTGGCCCATGGCCAAGGGAGGCCACAAGACCCCTTTTGTAGTTTGGTCTCTGGCTAAGGGGGCCGCAAGACCCTTTTGTAGTTTGGTCTCTGGCCAAGGGAGGCACAAGACCCTTTTTTGAGTAGGTTGGGCTATGGCCAAAGTAGGCCATCAACCTTTTGTTGAATAATTTGGGCTATGGCCAAGGTACGCCATCAGCCCCTTGTTGAATATGTTGGGCTATGGCCAAGGTAGGCTATCAACCCTTGAATAATTTGGGCTATGGACAAGGTAGGCCGTCTGCCCCTTATTGAAAATGTTGGGCTATGGCCAAGGCAGGCAATCAGACCATTGAATAATTTGGGTTATGGCCAAGGTAGGCCATCAACCCCTTGAAACAGTAGTTTGGGCTATGGCCAAAGTAGCAATAAAACCCTTTAGAGTAGAGTAGTTTGGCTCTGGCCAAAGTAGGCCATAAAACCCTTTAGAGTAGTTTGTTTGTATGTGCCACTCTCTAACCATATAATTTTTGGCACAAAATTATGTGTACAGAATCAGAGCGCAGCAATAAAAGCTTTTACTCTCTGATTCTTGGTTATGTTGAGACAGGTTGTTGTGTTTGTTACATGCAAAGAGAACAGTGAGTGTGTGTGTGTGTGTGTGTGTGTGTGTAATATATCATTTTTTTTCATTCCTCTGAATCCAGTTGGTCTTCAAAACTTGGATTCACCACTCCAGTGAAGTCAATACCTGTATTTATGATTGAGTAAATGTTATGTGTCCTACAGATAGGTCTGGAAGGTTTGGGGTTTTGAGGGAATCCAATCTGTTTGCAAGGAATGTATGTGTCTGTTAATGAAATCTGTTGAGTGATTCTTCCTTAGAAGAAGAATTGGATGCTTGGAGTTGTATGTATATATTTATATCTGTATGTATGTGTAAATGTGTATTTTATTGTAGGGTAAAGTTCCTCAAATGTTAATTTGAGACCCTCATATCAAGCCTTGTCTGTTTTATGCTTATATGTGAAATAGGACTTAAAATAGGTTGCGCCTATATCTGAAATAGGACTTAAAATAGGCTGCGCCTACATGTGAAATAGGACTTAAAATAGGTTGCGCCTATATGTGAAATAGGACTTGAAATAGGTTGCGCCTATATGTCAAATAGGACTTAGAATAGGGTTACGCCTATATGTGAAATAGACTTGAAATAGGTTGCGCCTATATGTCAAATAGGATTGGGAATAGGTTGCGCCTATATCTGAAATAGGACTTAAAATAGGCTGCGCCTACATGTGAAATAGGACTTAAAATAGGCTGCGCCTACATGTGAAATAGGACTTAAAATAGGTTGCGCCTATATGTGAAATAGGACTTGAAATAGGTTGCGCCTATATGTCAAATAGGACTTGAATAGGGTTACGACTATATGTGAAGTAGGACTTGAAATAGGTTGCGCCTATATGTCAAATAGGATTGGGAATAGGTTGCGCCTATATGTCAAATAGGACTGGGAATAGGTTGCGCCTATATGTCAAATAGGACTTGGAATAGGTTACGCCTATACAGTATGTCAAATAGGACTTAGAATGTGTTACGCCTATATGTCAAATAGGACTTAGAATTCTATGTTAAAGTTCCGAGTTGAATTTTATAACCTACACCACAGGTTGAATTATAAATTTTTGTTTTTAGTTATGATAGGCCTTGAGTGTAAAGAGTAGGGTCTACTTTGTGAGGTAGGCTTTTTGTATATTGAAATTGCAAATTGTAGTGTTTGAAGTACGCCTTTAGTGCATGAGTATGTTAGGCCTATTAGGTAAGGTAAAGTGGGCCTACTAAATAGGCTTAGGTTGAAATTTTCCTATTTTTTATAGGACTTAAAATGAGTTACGCCTGTTAAATGAACAAGGCTTTTTTTTATTTAAAGAGTAGGACCTATTAAATACGCTTAATATTGTGGGCCTACTGAATAGGCTGAGGTTGAAATTTTCTATTTTTTATAGGACTTAAAATGAGTTGCGCCTCTTTAAATGAACGAAGCTTTGTTTTGATTTAAAGAGTAGGACATATTAAATAGGCTTAATGTGCAGTGGGCCTACTAAATATGCCTATATTATGGGCCTACTAAATAGGATTATGCTGAAATTGGCCTATTTGTTATAGGACCTAAAGTGAATTAAGCTTGTTAAATGAACAAGGCTTTGTTTTCGGTTAGTTAGTGTAAAGGTAAAGGGATCGGTTCCCCACACGGGCCACCATGTGAAAAAACTATATAGGGCTATGGGTTGATTGCCTGATACCCTCATCCGTTGGAAATTTCCAGCAGACTTCGGTGGAGAGTTAACGACAAAAGCCCTACGTTTTCTCGTTAGAGAGTTATGTATTTGTAGGTCTTCAAAGGACCTCTTTGTTTATTTGCCTTCGGTATTTGCGCTGCCTAATGGTAAAGAAAGGAATTGCCTTACGTTATTATTTCGTTGGGCCTCGCTTCTGTTTTGATGTAGGGCGCGACGATTTTTTTCGATGTAGGGCCGTGGTACGATGGAGCTACACAATGAGTTGATTCGATGTAACTAATATAGGCAGTCACTATTTAAACACCTGAAGGAACGGGCCTATCCTTCTTATAGTTATTAAGTTTTATATCAAGAAGAATTCACTCAGAACTTACAGGAAGACAAAGCACATCTTCCTTGCTTAAAGCATTGCTGTAGCATAAGCAGCTCCGAGCGAGCCGATATAATATAATCTTCGTATTTTTATTATCTGCTGATTTCGCAAGGTCGTTGACTCGTTTCTCGATGTAATTTTCATGAGTTGACAGTGGAAAAGTTTGAACACGAGATCATAAATTTGGTTTTCTTGTTGTCATGCAGGCCCGATGCCTACATAGGGGTTCTATGTACGTATGGCAATCATTTCATTCCCAATAGGCTATGTCGCCAATCCCGAGGCAATTTTGTAGATATTTAATTCATTAATAATAATTTATATTTAATTGAGAAATAAAGGTACCACATATGATACCATGTTGTTAGCGTGTATAGTTTTTCCATATACTGGGCGGGGCCGGAGAAAAATTTGTATGTTATAGATTAAATTTTTTGACAACCTGTGTAAAAACATGTAAAATGGATTAAAAAGAATGAAGTAGGAATTTAGGAAGAGAAAGGTTACTCAAGACCTATTTAAATATAAAAGTTCAAGAGGCCAACTTCTCAAGTTTAGTTAAAGTTATGTCAATAAGTTTGACTCCCTTTACTGTAGGTATAGGAAATTTATGGAATTAAAGTAAAGTTATTAAGCATTTAACTTTGCCCATTATTTGTTTAAATTTTATAAGTCACCAATTTTTAAATGCTGGTTTACTAATATTGTTTTGGAGTTTTGTCATGTTTTGTTTTGTTAACGATTTATGTTTTAAAGTGACTTCTACGTTGGTGAGTTAATTGAAATGTACTGTACTTCCATGTTTTGTTGTTTGGTTAAAAGAGTTTGTACTGTATTCAAACCTCCTACCACTTCAGACTAGTCAATATCCGTAGTTTTAGTAGAGTAAATGTTACCCTCCACAGGTAGATCTGGAGGTTGGGGCTTTGAATCCTGTACTGTTTTTGTGTTGTTGGTCTCTGGCCATGGGAGGCCATAAGACCGTTGTTGTTTGGCCCATGGCCAAGGGAGGCCATAAGACCGTTTTGTTTGGCCCATGGCCAAGGGAGGCCATAAGACCGTTTTGTTTGGCTCATGGCCAAGGGAGGCCATAAGCCGTTTTGTTTGGCCTATTGCCAAGGTAGGCCATAAGACCGTTTTTGTAGTTTGGCCCATGGCCAAGGTAGGCCATAAGACCGCAGTTTGGCCCATGGCAAAAGGAGGCCATAAACCCTTTTGTTTGGCCCATGGCGAAGGGAGGCCACAAGACCCCTTTTGTAGTTTTGGTCTCTGGCTAAGGGGGGCCGCAAGACCCTTTTGTAGTTGGTCTCTGGCCAAGGGAGGCCACAAGACCCTTTTTTGAGTAGGTTGGGCTATGGCCAAAGTAGGCCATCAACCTTTGTTGAATAATTTGGGCTATGGCCAGGTACGCCATCAGCCCCTTGTTGAATATGTTGGGCTATGGCCAAGGTAGGCCATCATCCCTTGAATAATTTGGGCTATGGCCAAGGTAGGCCACTAGCCCTTTGTTGAATAATTTGGGCTATGGCCAAGGTAGGCCATCAGCCCTTTGTTGAATATGTTGGGCTATGACCAAGGTAGGCTATCAACCCCTTGAATAATTTGGGCTATGGACAAGGTAGGCCGTCTGCCCCTTATTGAATATGTTGTGCTATGGCCAAGGCAGGCAATCAGACCATTGAATAATTTGGGTTATGGCCAAGGTAGGCCATCAACCCCTTGAAACAGTAGTTTGGGCTATGGCCAAAGTAGCAATAAAACCCTTTAGAGTAGAGTAGTTTGGGCTCTGGCCAAGTAGGCCAAAAACCCTTTTAGAGTAGTTTGTTTGTATGTGCCACTTCTCTAACCATATAATTTTTGGCACAAATTAATTATGTGTACAGAATCAGAGCGCAGCAATAAAAGCTTTTACTCTCTGATTCTTGGTTATGTTGAGACAGGTTGTTGTGTTTGTTACATGCAAGAGAACAGTGAGTGTGTGTGTGTGTGTGTGTGTGTGTGTGTATATGATTTTTTTTGCATTCCTCTGAATCCAGTTGGTCTTCAAAACTTGGATTCACCACTCCAGTGAAGTCAATACCTGTATTTATGATTGAGTAAATGTTATGTGTCCCTACAGATAGGTCTGGAAGGTTTGGGTTTTGAGGAATCCAATCTGTTTGCAAGGAATGTATGTGTCTGTTAATGAAATCTGTGAGTGATTCTTCCTTAGAAGAAGAATTGGATGCTTGGAGTTGTTGTTTTTGTATGATAGTTTATATACTTATGTATGTGTAAATGTTATTTTATTGTAGGGTAAAGTTCCTCAAAATGTTGCATTTGAGACCCTCAATCAGCCTTGTCTGTTTTATGCTTATATGTGAAATAGGACTTAAATAGGTTGCGCCTATATCTGAAATGACTTAAAATAGGCGGCGCCTACATGGAAATGACTTAAAATAGGCTGCGCCTACATGTGAAATAGGACTTAAAATAGGTTTGCGCCTATATGTGAAATAGGACTTGAAATAGGTTGCGCCTATATGTCAATAGGACTTAGAATAGGGTACGAATATGTGAAATAGGACTTGAAATAGGTTGCGCCTATATGTCAAATAGGATTGGGAATAGGTTGCGCCTATATGTCAAATAGGACTGGGAATAGGTTGCGCTATATGTCAAATAGGACTTGGAATAGGTTACGCCTATACAGTATGTCAAATAGGACTTAGAATGTGTTACGCCTATATGTCAAATAGGACTTAGAATTCTATGTTAAAGTTCGAGTTGAATTTTATAACCTACACCACAGGTTGAATTATAAATTTATTGTTTTTAGTTATGATAGGCCTTGAGTGTAAAGAGTAGGGTCTACTTTGTGAGGTAGGCTTTTGTATATTGAAATTGCAAATTGTAGGGTTTTGAAGTACGCCTTTAGTGTATGAGTATGTTAGGCCTATTAGGTAAGGTAAAGTGGGCCTAACTAAATAGGCTTAGGTTGAAATTTTCCTATTTTTTATGGACTTAAAATGAGTTACGCTGTTAAATGAACAAGGCTTTGTTTTTATTTAAAGAGTAGGACCTATTAAATACGCTAATATTGTGGGCCTACTGAATAGGCTCAGGTTGAAATTTTTCTATTTTTTATAGGACTTAAAATGAGTTGCGCCTCTTTAAATGAACGAAGCTTTGTTTTGATTTAAAGAGTAGGACATATTAAATAGGCTTAATGTGCAGTGGGCCTACTAAATTTGCCTATATTATGGGCCTACTAATAGGATTATGCTGAAATTGGCCTATTTGTTATAGGACCTAAAGTGAATTAAGCTTGTTAAATGAACAAGGCTTTGTTTTCGGTTAGTTAGTGTAAAGGTAAAGGGATCGGTTCCCCACGGGCCACCATGTGAAAAACTATATAGGGCTATGGGTTGATTGCCTGATCCCTCATCCGTTGGAAATTTCCAGCAGACTTCGGTGGAGAGTTAACGACAAAAGCCCTACGTTTTTTCGTTAGAGAGTTATGTATTTGTAGGTCTTCAAAGGACCTCTTTGTTTATTTGCCTCGGTATTTGCGCTGCCTAATGGTAAAGAAAGGAATTGCCTTACGTTATTATTTCGTTGGGCCCTCGCTTCTGTTTTGATGTAGGGGCGACGATTTTTCGATGTAGGGCCGTGGTACGATGGAGCTTCACAATGAGTGACTCGATGTAACTAATATAGGCAGTCACTATTTAAACACCTGAAGGACGGGCCTATCCTTCTTATAGTTATTAAGTTTTATATCAAGAAGAATTCACTCAGAACTTACAGGAAGACAAAGCACATCTTCCTTGCTTAAAGCATTGCTGTAGCATAAGCAGCTCCGAGCGAGCCGATATAATATAATCTTCGTTTTTATTATCTGCTGATTTCGCAAGGTCGTTGACTCGTTTCTCGATGTAATTTCATGAGTTGACAGTGGAAAAGTTGAACACGAGATCATAAATTTGGTTTTCTTGTTGTCATGCAGGCCCGATGCCTACATAGGGGTTCTATGTACGTATGGCAATCATTTATCCCAATAGGCTATGTCGCCAATCCCGAGGCAATTTTGTAGATATTTAATTCAATTAATTAATAATTTATATTTAATTGAGAAATAAAGGTACCACATATGAGACCATGTGTTAGCGTGTATAGTTTTTCCATATACTGGCGGGCCGTAGAAAAAATTTGTATGTTATAGATTAATTTTTTGACAACCTGTGTAAAAAACATGTAAAATCGATTAAAAGAATGAAGTAGGAATTTAGGAAGAGAAAGGTTACTCAAGACCTATTTAAATATAAAAGTTCAAGAGGCCAACTTCTCAAGTTTAGTTAAAGTTATGTCAATAAGTTTGACTCCCTTTACTGTAGGTATAGGAAATTTATGGAATTAAAGTAAAGTTATTAAGCATTTAACTTTGCCATTATTTGTTTAAATTTTATAAGTCACCAATTTTTAAATGCTGTTTACTAATATTGTTTTGGAGTTTGTCATGTTTTGTTTTGTTAACGATTTATGTTTTAAAGTGACTTCTACGTTGGTGAGTTAATTGAAATGTACTGTACTTCCATGTTTTGTTGTTTGGTTAAAAGAGTTTGTACTGTATTCAAACCTCCTACCACTTCAGACTAGTCAATATCCGTAGTTTTAGTAGAGTAAATGTTACCCCTCCACAGGTAGATCTGGAGGGGTTGGGGCTTGAATCCTGTACTGTTTTTGTGTTGTTTGGTCTCTGGCCATGGGAGGCCATAAGACCGTTGTTGTTTGGCCCATGGCCAAGGGAGGCCATAAGACCGTTTTGTATGGCCCATGGCCAAGGGAGGCCATAAGACCGTTTTGTTTGGCTCATGGCCAAGGGAGGCCATAAGACCGTTTTGTTGGCCTATTGCCAAGGTAGGCCATAAGACCGTTTTTGTAGTTTGGCCCATGGCCAAGGTAGGCCATAAGACCGCAGTTTGGCCCATGGCAAAAGGAGGCCATAAGACCCTTTGTTTGGCCCATGGCCAAGGGAGGCCACAAGACCCCTTCTGTAGTTTGGTCTCTGGCTAAGGGGGGCCGCAAGACCCTTTTGTAGTTTGGTCTCTGGCCAAGGGAGGCCACAAGACCCTTTTTTGAGTAGGTTGGGCTATGGCCAAAGTAGGCCATCAACCTTTTGTTGAATAATTTGGGCTATGGCCAAGGTACGCCATCAGCCCCTTGTTGAATATGTTGGGCTATGGCCAAGGTAGGCCATCATCCCTTGAATAATTTGGGCTATGGCCAAGGTAGGCCACTAGCCCTTTGTTGAATAATTTGGGCTATGGCCAAGGTAGGCCATCAGCCCTTTGTTGAATATGTTGGGCTATGACCAAGGTAGGCTATCAACCCCTTGAATAATTTGGGCTATGGACAAGGTAGGCCGTCTGCCCCTTATTGAATATGTTGGGCTATGGCCAAGGCAGGCAATCAGACCATTGAATAATTTGGGTTATGGTCAAGGTAGGCTATCAACCCCTTGAAACAGTAGTTTGGGCTATGGCCAAAGTAGCAATAAAACCCTTTAGAGTAGAGTAGTTTGGGCTCTGGCCAAAGTAGGCCATAAAACCCTTTAGAGTAGTTTGTTTGTACGTGCCACTGTCTAACCATATAATTTTTGGCACAAAATTATGTGTAAAGAATCAGAGCGCAGCAATAAAAGCTTTTACTCTCTGATTCTTGGTTATGTTCAGACAGGTTGTTGTCTTTGTTACATGAAAAGAGAACAGTGAGTGTGTGTGTGTGTGTGTGTGTGTGTGTGTGTGTGTACATATATAATTTTTTTGCATTCCTCTGAATCCAGTTGGTCTACAAAACTTGGATTCACCACTCCAGTGAAGTCAATACCTGTATTTATGATTGAGTAAATGTTATGTGTCCTACAGATAGGTCTGGAAGGTTTGGGGTTTTGAGGGAATCCAATCTGTTTGCAAGGAATGTATGTGTCTTTAATGAAATCTGTTGAGTGATTCTTCCTTAAAAGAAGAATTGGATGCTTGGAGTTGTATGTATATATTTATATACTGTATGTATGTGTAAATGTGTATTTTATTGTAGGGTAAAGTTCCTAAAATGTTGCATTTGAGACCCTCATATCAAGCCTTGTCTGTTTTATGCTTATATGTGAAATAGGACTTAAAATAGGTTGCGCCTATATCTGAAATAGGACTTAAAATAGGCTGCGCCTACTGTGAATAGGCCTACATGAAATAGGACTTAAATAGGTTGCGCCTATATGTGAAATAGGACTTGAAATAGGTTGCGCCTATATGTCAAATAGGACTTAGAATAGGGTTACGCCTATATGTGAAATAGGACTTGAAATAGGTTGCGCCTATATGTCAAATAGGATTGGGAATAGGTTGCGCCTATATCTGAAATAGGACTTAAAATAGCTGCGCCTACATGTGAAATAGGACTTAAAATAGCTGCGCCTACATGTGAAATAGGACTTAAAATAGGTTGCGCCTATATGTGAAATAGGACTTGAAATAGGTTGCTATATGTCAAATAGGACTTAGAATAGGGTTACGACTATATGTGAAGTAGGACTTGAAATAGGTTGCGCCTATATGTCAAATAGGATTGGGAATAGGTTGCGCCTATATGTCAAATAGGACTGGGAATAGGTTGCGCCTATATGTCAAATAGGACTTGGAATAGGTTACGCCTATACAGTATGTCAAATAGGACTTAGAATGTGTTACGCCTATATGTCAAATAGGACTTAGAATTCTATGTTAAAGTTCCGAGTTGAATTTTATAACCTACACCACAGGTTGAATTATAAATTTATTGTTTTTAGTTATGATAGGCCTTGAGTGTAAAGAGTAGGGTCTACTTTGTGAGGTAGGCTTTTTGTATATTGAAATTGCAAATTGTAGTGTTTGAAGTACGCCTTTAGTGTATGAGTATGTTAGGCCTATTAGGTAAGGTAAAGTGGGCCTACTAAATAGGCTTAGGTTGAAATTTTCCTATTTTTTATAGGACTTAAAATGAGTTACGCCTGTTAAATGAACAAGGCTTTGTTTTTATTTAAAGAGTAGGACCTATTAAATACGCTTAATATTGTGGGCCTACTGAATAGGCTCAGGTTGAAATTTGTCTATTTTTTATAGGACTTAAAATGAGTTGCGCCTCTTTAAATGAACGAAGCTTTGTTTTGATTTAAAGAGTAGGACATATTAAATAGGCTTAATGTGCAGTGGGCCTACTAAATATGCCTATATTATGGGCCTACTAAATAGGATTATGCTGAAATTGGCCTATTTGTTATAAGACCTAAAGTGAATTAAGCTTGTTAAATGAACAAGGCTTTGTTTTCGGTTAGTTAGTGTAAAGGTAAAGGGATCGGTTCCCCACACGGGCCACCATGTGTAAAAAACTATATAGGGCTATGGGTTGATTGCCTGATACCCTCATCCGTTGGAAATTTCCAGCAGACTTCGGTGGAGAGTTAACGACAAAAGCCCTACGTTTTTTCGTTACAGAGTTATGTATTTGTAGGTCTTCAAAGGACCTCTTTGTTTATTTGCCTTCGGTATTTGCGCTGCCTAATGGTAAAGAAAGGAATTGCCTTACGTTATTATTTCGTTGGGCCTCGCTTCTGTTTTGATGTAGGGCGCGACGATCTTTTTCGATGTAGGGCCGTGGTACGATGGAGCTACACAATGAGTTGACTCGATGTAACTAATATAGGCAGTCACTATTTAAACACCTGAAGGAACGGGCCTATCCTTCTTATAGTTATTAAGTTTTATATCAAGAAGAATTCACTCAGAACTTACAGGAAGACAAAGCACATCTTCCTTGCTTAAAGCATTGCTGTAGCATAAGCAGCTCCGAGCGAGCCGATATAATATAATCTTCGTATTTTTATTATCTGCTGATTTCGCAAAGGTCGTTGACTCGTTTCTCGATGTAATTTTCATGAGTTGACAGTGGAAAAGTTTGAACACGAGATCATAAATTTGGTTTTCTTGTTGTCATGCAGGCCCGATGCCTACATAGGGGTTCTATGTACGTATGGCAATCATTTATTCCCAATAGGCTATGTCGCCAATCCGAGGCAATTTTGTAGATATTTAATTCAATTAATTAATAATTTATATTTAATTGAGAAATAAAGGTACCACATATGATACCATGTTGTTAGCGTGTATAGTTTTTCCATATACTGGGCGGGGCCGGAGAAAAATTTGTATGTTATAGATTAAATTTTTGACAACCTGTGTAAAAACATGTAAAATGGATTAAAAAGAATGAAGTAGGAATTTAGGAAGAGAAAGGTTACTCAAGACCTATTTAAATATAAAAGTTCAAGAGGCCAACTTCTCAAGTTTAGTTAAAGTTATGTCAATAAGTTTGACTCCCTTTACTGTAGGTATAGGAAATTTATGGAATTAAAGTAAAGTTATTAAGCATTTAACTTTGCCCATTATTTGTTTAAATTTTATAAGTCACCAATTTTTAAATGCTGGTTTACTAATATTGTTTTGGAGTTTTGTCATGTTTTGTTTTGTTAACGATTTATGTTTTAAAGTGACTTCTACGTTGGTGAGTTAATTGAAATGTACTGTACTTCCATGTTTTGTTGTTTGGTTAAAGAGTTTGTACTGTATTCAAACCTCCTACCACTTCAGACTAGTCAATATCCGTAGTTTTAGTAGAGTAAATGTTACCCCTCCACAGGTAGATCTGGAGGGGTTGGGGCTTTGAATCCTGTACTGTTTTTGTGTTGTTTGGTCTCTGGCCATGGGAGGCCATAAGACCGTTGTTGTTTGGCCCATGGCCAAGGGAGGCCATAAGACCGTTTTGTTTGGCCCATGGCCAAGGGAGGCCATAAGACCGTTTTGTTTGGCTCATGGCCAAGGGAGGCCATAAGACCGTTTTGTTTGGCCTATTGCCAAGGTAGGCCATAAGACCGTTTTTGTAGTTTGGCCCATGGCCAAGGTAGGCCATAAGACCGCAGTTTGGCCCATGGCAAAAGGAGGCCATAAGACCCTTTTGTTTGGCCCATGGCCAAGGGAGGCCACAAGACCCCTTTGTAGTTTGGTCTCTGGCTAAGGGGCCGCAAGACCCTTTGTAGTTTGGTCTCTGGCCAAGGGAGGCACAAGACCCTTTTTGAGTAGTTGGGCTATGGCCAAAGTAGGCCATCAACCTTTTGTTGAATAATTTGGGCTAGGCCAAGGTACGCCATCAGCCCTTGTTGAATATGTTGGGCTATGGCCAAGGTAGGCCATCATCCCTTGAATAATTTGGGCTATGGCCAAGGTAGGCCACTAGCCCTTTGTTGAATAATTTGGGCTATGGCCAAGGTAGGCCATCAGCCCTTTGTTGAATATGTTGGGCTATGACCAAGGTAGGCTATCAACCCCTTGAATAATTTGGGCTATGGACAAGGTAGGCCGTCTGCCCCTTATTGAATATGTTGGTGCTATGGCCAAGGCAGGCAATCAGACCATTGAATAATTTGGGTTATGGTCAAGGTAGGCCTATCAACCCCTTGAAACAGTAGTTTGGGCTATGGCCAAAGTAGCAATAAAACCCTTTAGAGTAGAGTAGTTTGGGCTCTGGCCAAAGTAGGCCATAAAACCCTTTAGAGTAGTTTGTTTGTACGTGCCACTGTCTAACCATATAATTTTTGGCACAAAATTATGTGTAAGAATCAGAGCGCAGCAATAAAAGCTTTTACTCTCTGATTCTTGGTTATGTTCAGACAGGTTGTTGTCTTTGTTACATGAAAAGAGAACAGTGAGTGTGTGTGTGTGTGTGTGTGTGTGTGTGTGTGTATATATCATTTTTTTTGCATTCCTCTGAATCCAGTTGGTCTAAAAACTTGGATTCACCACTCCAGTGAAGTCAATACCTGTATTTATGATTGAGTAAATGTTATGTGTCCTACAGATAGGTCTGGAAGGTTTGGGGTTTTGAGGGAATCCAATCTGTTTGCAAGGAATGTATGTGTCTGTTAATGAAATCTGTTGAGTGATTCTTCCTTAAAAGAAGAATTGGATGCTTGGAGTTGTATGTATATATTTATATACTGTATGTATGTGTAAATGTGTATTTTATTGTAGGGTAAAGTTCCTCAAATGTTGCATTTGAGACCCTCATATCAAGCCTTGTCTGTTTTATGCTTATATGTGAAATAGGACTTAAAATAGGTTGCGCCTATATCTGAAATAGGACTTAAAATAGGCTGCGCCTACATGTGAAATAGAAATAGGCTGCCTACAGTGAAATAGGACTTAAAATAGGTTGCGCCTATATGTGAAATAGGACTTGAAATAGGTTGCGCCTATATTCAAATAGGACTTAGAATAGGTTACGCCTATATGTGAAATAGGACTTGAAATAGGTTGCGCCTATATGTCAAATAGGATTGGGAATAGGTTGCGCCTATATCTGAAATAGGACTTAAAATAGGCTGCGCCTACATGTGAAATAGGACTTAAAATAGGCTGCGCCTACATGTGAAATAGGACTTAAATATGTTGCGCCTATATGTGAAATAGGACTTGAAATAGGTTGCGCCTATATGTCAAATAGGACTTAGAATAGGGTTACGACTATATGTGAAGTAGGACTTGAAATAGGTTGCGCCTATATGTCAAATAGGATTGGGAATAGGTTGCGCCTATATGTCAAATAGGACTGGGAATAGGTTGCGCCTATATGTCAAATAGGACTTGGAATAGGTTACGCCTATACAGTATGTCAAATAGGACTTAGAATGTGTTACGCCTATATGTCAAATAGGACTTAGAATTCTATGTTAAAGTTCCGAGTTGAATTTTATAACCTACACCACAGGTTGAATTATAAATTTATTGTTTTTAGTTATGATAGGCCTTGAGTGTAAAGAGTAGGGTCTACTTTGTGAGGTAGGCTTTTTGTATATTGAAATTGCAAATTGTAGTGTTTGAAGTACGCCTTTAGTGTATGAGTATGTTAGGCCTATTAGGTAAGGTAAAGTGGGCCTACTAAATAGGCTTAGGTTGAAATTTTCCTATTTTTTATAGGACTTAAAATGAGTTACGCCTGTTAAATGAACAAGGCTTTGTTTTTATTTAAAGAGTAGGACCTATTAAATACGCTTAATATTGTGGGCCTACTGAATAGGCTCAGGTTGAAATTTTCTTTTTTTATAGGACTTAAAATGAGTTGCGCCTCTTTAAATGAACGAAGCTTTGTTTTGATTTAAAGAGTAGGACTATTAAATAGGCTTAATGTGCAGTGGGCCTACTAAATTGCCTATATTATGGGCCTACTAAATAGGATTATGCTGAAATTGGCCTATTTGTTATAGGACCTAAAGTGAATTAAGCTTGTTAAATGAACAAGGCTTTGTTTTCGGTTAGTTAGTGTAAAGGTAAAGGGATCGGTTCCCCACACGGGCCACCATGTGAAAAAACTATATAGGGCTATGGGTTGATTGCCTGATACCCTCATCCGTTGGAAATTTCCAGCAGACTTCGGTGGAGAGTTAACGACAAAAGCCCTACGTTTTTTCGTTAGAGAGTTATGTATTTGTAGGTCTTCAAAGGACCTCTTTGTTTATTTGCCTTCGGTATTTGCGCTGCCTAATGGTAAAGAAAGGAATTGCCTTACGTTATTATTTCGTTGGGCCTCGCTTCTGTTTTGATGTAGGGCGCGACGATCTTTTTCGATGTAGGGCCGTGGTACGATGGAGCTTCACAATGAGTTGACTCGATGTAACTAATATAGGCAGTCACTATTTAAACACCTGAAGGAACGGGCCTATCCTTCTTATAGTTATTAAGTTTTATATCAAGAAGAATTCACTCAGAACTTACAGGAAGACAAAGCACATCTTCCTTGCTTAAAGCATTGCTGTAGCATAAGCAGCTCCGAGCGAGCCGATATAATATAATCTTCGTATTTTTATTATCTGCTGATTTCGCAAAGGTCGTTGACTCGTTTCTCGATGTAATTTTCATGAGTTGACAGTGGAAAAGTTTGAACACGAGATCATAAATTTGGTTTTCTTGTTGTCATGCAGGCCCGATGCCTACATAGGGGTTCTATGTACGTATGGCAATCATTTCATTCCCAATAGGCTATGTCGCCAATCCCGAGGCAATTTTGTAGATATTTAATTCAATTAATTAATAATTTATATTTAATTGAGAAATAAAGGTACCACATATGATACCATGTTGTTAGCGTGTATAGTTTTTCCATATACTGGGCGGGGCCGTAGAAAAATTTGTATGTTATAGATTAAATTTTTTGACAACCTGTGTAAAAACATGTAAAATCGATTAAAAAGAATGAAGTAGGAATTTAGGAAGAGAAAGGTTACTCAAGACCTATTTAAATATAAAAGTTCAAGAGGCCAACTTCTCAAGTTTAGTTAAAGTTATGTCAATAAGTTTGACTCCCTTTACTGTAGGTATAGGAAATTTATGGAATTAAAGTAAAGTTATTAAGCATTTAACTTTGCCCATTATTTGTTTAAATTTTATAAGTCACCAATTTTTAAATGCTGGTTTACTAATATTGTTTTGGAGTTTTGTCATGTTTTGTTTTGTTAACGATTTATGTTTTAAAGTGACTTCTACGTTGGTGAGTTAATTGAAATGTACTGTACTTCCATGTTTTGTTGTTTGGTTAAAAGAGTTTGTACTGTATTCAAACCTCCTACCACTTCAGACTAGTCAATATCCGTAGTTTTAGTAGAGTAAATGTTACCCCTCCACAGGTAGATCTGGAGGTTGGGGCTTTGAATCCTGTACTGTTTTTGTGTTGTTTGGTCTCTGGCCATGGGAGGCCATAAGACCGTTGTTGTTTGTCTCTGGCCATGGGAGGCCATAAGGACCGTTGTTGTGTGGCCATGGCCAAGGGAGGCCATAAGACCGTTTTGTTTGGCCCATGGCCAAGGGAGGCCATAAGACCGTTTGTTTGGCCTATTGCCAAGGTAGGCCATAAGACCGTTTTTGTAGTTTGGCCCATGGCAAGGTAGGCCATTATACCGCAGTTTGGCCCATGGCAAAAGGAGGCCATAAGACCCTTTGTTTGGCCCATGGCCAAGGGAGGCCACAAGACCCCTTTTGTAGTTTGGTCTCTGGCCTAAGGGGGGCCGCAAGACCCTTTTGTAGTTTGGTCTCTGGCCAAGGGAGGCGACAAGACCCTTTTTTGAGTAGGTTGGGCTTAAGGCCAAAGTAGGCCATCAACCTTTTGTTGAATAATTTGGGCTATGGCCAAGGTACGCCATCAGCCCTTGTTGAATATGTTGGGCTATGGCCAAGGTAGGCCATCATCCCTTGAATAATTTGGCTATGGCCAAGGTAGGCCACTAGCCCTTTGTTGAATAATTTGGGCTATGGCCAAGGTAGGCCATCAGCCCTTTGTTGAATATGTGGGCTATGACCAAGGTAGGCTATCAACCCCTTGAATAATTTGGGCTATGGACAAGGTAGGCCGTCTGCCCTTATTGAATATGTTGTGCTATGGCCAAGGCAGGCAATCAGACCATTGAATAATTTGGTTATGGCCAAGTAGGCCATCAACCCCTTGAAACAGTAGTTTGGGCTATGGCCAAAGTAGCAATAAAACCCTTTAGAGTAGAGTAGTTTGGGCTCTAGCCAAAGTAGGCCATAAACCCTTTAGAGTAGTTTGTTTGTATGTGCCCACTCTCTAACCATATAATTTTTGGCACAAAATTATGTGTACAGAATCAGAGCGCAGCAACAAAAGCTTTTACTCTCTGATTCTTGGTTATGTTGAGACAGATTGTTGTGTTTGTTACATGCAAAGAGAAGAGTGAGTGTGTGTGTGTGTGTGTGTATATGTATCATTTTTTTTTGCATTCCTCTGAATCCAGTTGGTCTTCAAAACTGGATTCACCACTCCAGTGAAGTCAATACCTGTATTTATGATTGAGTAAATGTTATGTGTCCTACAGATAGGTCTGGAAGTTTGGGGTTTTGAGGGAATCCAATCTGTTTGCAAGGAATGTATGTGTCTGTTAATGAAATCTGTTGAGTGATTCTTCCTTAAAAGAAGAATTGGATGCTTGGAGTTGTATGTATATATTTATATACTGTATGTATGTGTAAATGTGTATTTTATTGTAGGGTAAAGTTCCTCAAATGTTGCATTTGAGACCCTCATATCAAGCCTTGTTTGTTTATGCTTATATGTGAAATAGGACTTAAAATAGGTTGCGCCTATATCTGAAATAGGACTTAAAATAGGCTGCGCTACATGTGAAATAGGACTTAAAATAGGTTGCGCCTATATGTGAAATAGGACTTGAAATAGGTTGCGCCTATATGTCAAATAGGACTTAGAATAGGGTTACGCCTATATGTGAAATACGACTTGAAATAGGTTGCGCCTATATGTCAAATAGGATTGGGAATAGGTTGCGCCTATATCTGAAATAGGACTTAAAATAGGCTGCGCCTACATGTGAAATAGGACTTAAATAGGCTGCGCCTACATGTGAAATAGGACTTAAAATAGGTTGCGCCTATATGTGAAATAGGACTTGAAATAGGTTGCGCCTATATGTCAAATAGGACTTAGAATAGGGTTACGACTATATGTGAAGTAGGACTTGAAATAGGTTGCGCCTATATGTCAAATAGGATTGGGAATAGGTTGCGCCTATATGTCAAATAGGACTGGGAATAGGTTGCGCCTATATGTCAAATAGGACTTGGAATAGGTTACGCCTATACAGTATGTCAAATAGGACTTAGAATGTGTTACGCCTATATGTCAAATAGGACTTAGAATTCTATGTTAAAGTTCCGAGTTGAATTTTATAACCTACACCACAGGTTGAATTATAAATTTATTTTTTAGTTATGATAGGCCTTGAGTGTAAAGAGTAGGGTCTACTTTGTGAGGTAGGCTTTTTGTATATTGAAATTGCAAATTGTAGTGTTTGAAGTACGCCTTTAGTGTATGAGTATGTTAGGCCTATTAGGTAAGGTAAAGTGGGCCTACTAAATAGGCTTAGGTTGAAATTTTCCTATTTTTTATAGGACTTAAAATGAGTTACGCCTGTTAAATGAACAAGGCTTTGTTTTTATTTAAAGAGTAGGACCTATTAAATACGCTTAATATTGTGGGCCTACTGAATAGGCTCAGGTTGAAATTTTTCTATTTTTTATAGGACTTAAAATGAGTTGCGCCTCTTTAAATGAACGAAGCTTTGTTTTGATTTAAAGAGTAGGACATATTAAATAGGCTTAATGTGCAGTGGGCCTACTAAATATGCCTATATTATGGGCCTACTAAATAGGATTATGCTGAAATTGGCCTATTTGTTATAGGACCTAAAGTGAATTAAGCTTGTTAAATGAACAAGGCTTTGTTTTCGGTTAGTTAGTGTAAAGGTAAAGGGATCGGTTCCCCACACGGGCCACCATGTGAAAAAACTATATAGGGCTATGGGTTGATTGCCTGATACCCTCATCCGTTGGAAATTTCCAGCAGACTTCGGTGGAGAGTTAACGACAAAAGCCCTACGTTTTTTCGTTAGAGAGTTATGTATTTGTAGGTCTTCAAAGGACCTCTTTGTTTATTTGCCTTCGGTATTTGCGCTGCCTAATGGTAAAGAAAGGAATTGCCTTACGTTATTATTTCGTTGGGCCTCGCTTCTGTTTTGATGTAGGGCGCGACGATCTTTTTCGATGTAGGGCCGTGGTACGATGGAGCTACACAATGAGTTGACTCGATGTAACTAATATAGGCAGTCACTATTTAAACACCTGAAGGAACGGGCCTATCCTTCTTATAGTTATTAAGTTTTATATCAAGAAGAATTCACTCAGAACTTACAGGAAGACAAAGCACATCTTCCTTGCTTAAAGCATTGCTGTAGCATAAGCAGCTCCGAGCGAGCCGATATAATATAATCTTCGTATTTTTATTATCTGCTGATTTCGCAAAGGTCGTTGACTCGTTTCTCGATGTAATTTTCATGAGTTGACAGTGGAAAAGTTTGAACACGAGATCATAAATTTGGTTTTCTTGTTGTCATGCAGGCCCGATGCCTACATAGGGGTTCTATGTACGTATGGCAATCATTTCATTCCCAATAGGCTATGTCGCCAATCCCGAGGCAATTTTGTAGATATTTAATTCAATTAATTAATAATTTATATTTAATTGAGAAATAAAGGTACCACATATGAGACCATGTTGTTAGCGTGTATAGTTTTTCCATATACTGGGCGGGGCCGTAGAAAAATTTGTATGTTATAGATTAAATTTTTTGACAACCTGTGTAAAAACATGTAAAATGGATTAAAAAGAATGAAGTAGGAATTTAGGAAGAGAAAGGTTACTCAAGACCTATTTAAATATAAAAGTTCAAGAGGCCAACTTCTCAAGTTTAGTTAAAGTTATGTCAATAAGTTTGACTCCCTTTACTGTAGGTATAGGAAATTTATGGAATTAAAGTAAAGTTATTAAGCATTTAACTTTGCCCATTATTTGTTTAAATTTTATAAGTCACCAATTTTTAAATGCTGGTTTACTAATATTGTTTTGGAGTTTTGTCATGTTTTGTTTTGTTAACGATTTATGTTTTAAAGTGACTTCTACGTTGGTGAGTTAATTGAAATGTACTGTACTTCCATGTTTTGTTGTTTGGTTAAAAGAGTTTGTACTGTATTCAAACCTCCTACCACTTCAGACTAGTCAATATCCGTAGTTTTAGTAGAGTAAATGTTACCCCTCCACAGGTAGATCTGGAGGGGTTGGGGCTTTGAATCCTGTACTGTTTTTGTGTTGTTTGGTCTCTGGCCATGGGAGGCCATAAGACCGTTGTTGTTTGGCCCATGGCCAAGGGAGGCCATAAGACCGTTTTGTTTGGCCCATGGCCAAGGGAGGCCATAAGACCGTTTTGTTTGGCTCATGGCCAAGGGAGGCCATAAGACCGTTTTGTTTGGCCTATTGCCAAGGTAGGCCATAAGACCGTTTTTGTAGTTTGGCCCATGGCCAAGGTAGGCCATAAGACCGCAGTTTGGCCCATGGCAAAAGGAGGCCATAAGACCCTTTTGTTTGGCCCATGGCCAAGGGAGGCCACAAGACCCCTTTGTAGTTTGGTCTCTGGCTAAGGGGGGCCGCAAGACCCTTTTGTAGTTTGGTCTCTGGCCAAGGGAGGCACAAGACCCTTTTTTGAGTAGGTTGGGCTATGGCCAAAGTAGGCCATCAACCTTTTGTTGAATAATTTGGGCTATGGCCAAGGTACGCCATCAGCCCCTTGTTGAATATGTTGGGCTATGGCCAAGGTAGGCCATCATCCCTTGAATAATTTGGGCTATGGCCAAGGTAGGCCACTAGCCCTTTGTTGAATAATTTGGGCTATGGCCAAGGTAGGCCATCAGCCCTTTGTTGAATATGTTGGGCTATGACCAAGGTAGGCTATCAACCCCTTGAATAATTTGGGCTATGGACAAGGTAGGCCGTCTGCCCCTTATTGAATATGTTGTGCTATGGCCAAGGCAGGCAATCAGACCATTGAATAATTTGGGTTATGGCCAAGGTAGGCCATCAACCCCTTGAAACAGTAGTTTGGGCTATGGCCAAAGTAGCAATAAAACCCTTTAGAGTAGAGTAGTTTGGGCTCTGGCCAAAGTAGGCCATAAAACCCTTTAGAGTAGTTTGTTTGTATGTGCCACTCTCTAACCATATAATTTTTGGCACAAAATTATGTGTACAGAATCAGAGCGCAGCAACAAAAGCTTTTACTCTCTGATTCTTGGTTATGTTGAGACAGGTTGTTGTGTTTGTTACATGCAAAGAGAACAGTGAGTGTGTGTGTGTGTGTGTGTGTGTGTGTGTATATGTATCATTTTTTTTGCATTCCTCTGAATCCAGTTGGTCTTCAAAACTTGGATTCACCACTCCAGTGAAGTCAATACCTGTATTTATGATTGAGTAAATGTTATGTGTCCTACAGATAGGTCTGGAAGGTTTGGGGTTTTGAGGGAATCCAATCTGTTTGCAAGGAATGTATGTGTCTGTTAATGAAATCTGTTGAGTGATTCTTCCTTAAAGAAGAATTGGATGCTTGGAGTTGTATGTATATATTTATATACTGTATGTATGTGTAAATGTGTATTTTATTGTAGGGTAAAGTTCCTCAAATGTTGCATTTGAGACCCTCATATCAAGCCTTGTCTGTTTTATGCTTATATGTGAAATAGGACTTAAAATAGGTTGCGCCTATATCTGAAATAGGACTTAAAATAGGCTGCGCCTACATGTGAAATAGGACTTAAAATAGGTTGCGCCTATATGTGAAATAGGACTTGAATAGGTTGCGCCTATATGAAATAGGACTTAAATAGGTTGCGCCTATATGTCAAATAGGACTTGAATAGGTTGCGCCTATATCTGAAATAGGACTTAAAATAGGCTGCGCCTACATGTGAAATAGGACTTAAAATAGGCTGCGCCTACATGTGAAATAGGACTTAAAATAGGTTGCGCCTATATGTGAAATAGGACTTGAAATAGGTTGCGCCTATATGTCAAATAGGACTTAGAATAGGGTTACGACTATATGTGAAGTAGGACTTGAAATAGGTTGCGCCTATATGTCAAATAGGATTGGGAATAGGTTGCGCCTATATGTCAAATAGGACTGGGAATAGGTTGCGCCTATATGTCAAATAGGACTTGGAATAGGTTACGCCTATACAGTATGTCAAATAGGACTTAGAATGTGTTACGCCTATATGTCAAATAGGACTTAGAATTCTATGTTAAAGTTCCGAGTTGAATTTTATAACCTACACCACAGGTTGAATTATAAATTTATTGTTTTTAGTTATGATAGGCCTTGAGTGTAAAGAGTAGGGTCTACTTTGTGAGGTAGGCTTTTTGTATATTGAAATTGCAAATTGTAGTGTTTGAAGTACGCCTTTAGTGTATGAGTATGTTAGGCCTATTAGGTAAGGTAAAGTGGGCCTACTAAATAGGCTTAGGTTGAAATTTTCCTATTTTTTATAGGACTTAAAATGAGTTACGCCTGTTAAATGAACAAGGCTTTGTTTTTATTTAAAGAGTAGGACCTATTAAATACGCTTAATATTGTGGGCCTACTGAATAGGCTCAGGTTGAAATTTTCTATTTTTTATAGGACTTAAAATGAGTTGCGCCTCTTTAAATGAACGAAGCTTTGTTTTGATTTAAAGAGTAGGACATATTAAATAGGCTTAATGTGCAGTGGGCCTACTAAATTGCCTATATTATGGGCCTACTAAATAGGATTATGCTGAAATTGGCCTATTTGTTATAGGACCTAAAGTGAATTAAGCTTGTTAAATGAACAAGGCTTTGTTTTCGGTTAGTTAGTGTAAAGGTAAAGGGATCGGTTCCCCACACGGGCCACCATGTGAAAAAACTATATAGGGCTATGGGTTGATTGCCTGATACCCTCATCCGTTGGAAATTTCCAGCAGACTTCGGTGGAGAGTTAACGACAAAAGCCCTACGTTTTTTCGTTAGAGAGTTATGTATTTGTAGGTCTTCAAAGGACCTCTTTGTTTATTTGCCTTCGGTATTTGCGCTGCCTAATGGTAAAGAAAGGAATTGCCTTACGTTATTATTTCGTTGGGCCTCGCTTCTGTTTTGATGTAGGGCGCGACGATCTTTTTCGATGTAGGGCCGTGGTACGATGGAGCTACACAATGAGTTGACTCGATGTAACTAATATAGGCAGTCACTATTTAAACACCTGAAGGAACGGGCCTATCCTTCTTATAGTTATTAAGTTTTATATCAAGAAGAATTCACTCAGAACTTACAGGAAGACAAAGCACATCTTCCTTGCTTAAAGCATTGCTGTAGCATAAGCAGCTCCGAGCGAGCCGATATAATATAATCTTCGTATTTTTATTATCTGCTGATTTCGCAAAGGTCGTTGACTCGTTTCTCGATGTAATTTTCATGAGTTGACAGTGGAAAAGTTTGAACACGAGATCATAAATTTGGTTTTCTTGTTGTCATGCAGGCCCGATGCCTACATAGGGGTTCTATGTACGTATGGCAATCATTTCATTCCCATAGGCTATGTCGCCAATCCGAGGCAATTTTGTAGATATTTAATTCAATTAATTAATAATTTATATTTAATTGAGAAATAAAGGTACCACATATGATACCATGTTGTTAGCGTGTATAGTTTTTCCATATACTGGGCGGGGCCGTAGAAAAATTTGTATGTTATAGATTAAATTTTTTGACAACCTGTGTAAAAACATGTAAAATGGATTAAAAAGAATGAAGTAGGAATTTAGGAAGAGAAAGGTTACTCAAGACCTATTTAAATATAAAAGTTCAAGAGGCCAACTTCTCAAGTTTAGTTAAAGTTATGTCAATAAGTTTGACTCCCTTTACTGTAGGTATAGGAAATTTATGGAATTAAAGTAAAGTTATTAAGCATTTAACTTTGCCCATTATTTGTTTAAATTTTATAAGTCACCAATTTTTAAATGCTGGTTTACTAATATTGTTTTGGAGTTTTGTCATGTTTTGTTTTGTTAACGATTTATGTTTTAAAGTGACTTCTACGTTGGTGAGTTAATTGAAATGTACTGTACTTCCATGTTTTGTTGTTTGGTTAAAAGAGTTTGTACTGTATTCAAACCTCCTACCACTTCAGACTAGTCAATATCCGTAGTTTTAGTAGAGTAAATGTTACCCCTCCACAGGTAGATCTGGAGGGTTGGGGCTTTGAATCCTGTACTGTTTTTGTGTTGTTTGGTCTCTGGCCATGGGAGGCCATAAGACCGTTGTTGTTTGGCCCATGGCCAAGGGAGGCCATAAGACCGTTTGTTTGGCCCATGGCCAAGGGAGGCCATAAGACCGTTTTGTTTGGCTCATGGCCAAGGGAGGCCATAAGACCGTTTTGTTTGGCCTATTGCCAAGGTAGGCCATAAGACCGTTTTTGTAGTTTGGCCCATGGCCAAGGTAGGCCATAAGACCGCAGTTTGGCCCATGGCAAAAGGAGGCCATAAGACCCTTTTGTTTGGCCCATGGCCAAGGGAGGCCACAAGACCCCTTTTGTAGTTTGGTCTCTGGCTAAGGGGGGCCGCAAGACCCTTTTGTAGTTTGGTCTCTGGCCAAGGGAGGCCACAAGACCCTTTTTTGAGTAGGTTGGGCTATGGCCAAAGTAGGCCATCAACCTTTTGTTGAATAATTTGGGCTATGGCCAAGGTACGCCATCAGCCCCTTGTTGAATATGTTGGGCTATGGCCAAGGTAGGCCATCATCCCTTGAATAATTTGGGCTATGGCCAAGGTAGGCCACTAGCCCTTTGTTGAATAATTTGGGCTATGGCCAAGGTAGGCCATCAGCCCTTTGTTGAATATGTTGGGCTATGACCAAGGTAGGCTATCAACCCCTTGAATAATTTGGGCTATGGACAAGGTAGGCCGTCTGCCCCTTATTGAATATGTTGTGCTATGGCCAAGGCAGGCAATCAGACCATTGAATAATTTGGGTTATGGCCAAGGTAGGCATCAACCCCTTGAAACAGTAGTTTGGGCTATGGCCAAAGTAGCAATAAAACCCTTTAGAGTAGAGTAGTTTGGGCTCTGGCCAAAGTAGGCCATAAAACCCTTTAGAGTAGTTTGTTTGTATGTGCCACTCTCTAACCATATAATTTTTGGCACAAAATTATGTGTACAGAATCAGAGCGCAGCAACAAAAGCTTTTACTCTCTGATTCTTGGTTATGTTGAGACAGGTTGTTGTGTTTGTTACATGCAAAGAGAACAGTGAGTGTGTGTGTGTTGTGTGTGTGTGTGTGTATATGTATCATTTTTTTTGCATTCCTCTGAATCCAGTTGGTCTTCAAAACTTGGATTCACCACTCCAGTGAAGTCAATACCTGTATTTATGATTGAGTAAATGTTATGTGTCCTACAGATAGGTCTGGAAGGTTTGGGGTTTTGAGGGAATCCAATCTGTTTGCAAGGAATGTATGTGTCTGTTAATGAAATCTGTTGAGTGATTCTTCCTTAAAGAAGAATTGGATGCTTGGAGTTGTATGTATATATTTATATACTGTATGTATGTGTAAATGTGTATTTTATTGTAGGGTAAAGTTCCTCAAATGTTGCATTTGAGACCCTCATATCAAGCCTTGTCTGTTTTATGCTTATATGTGAAATAGGACTTAAAATAGGTTGCGCCTATCTGAAATAGGACTTAAAATAGGTTGCGCCTATATGTGAAATAGGACTTAAATAGGTTGCGCCTATATGTCAAATAGGACTTAGAATAGGTTGCGCCTATATGTGAAATAGGACTTGAAATAGGTTGCGCCTATATGTCAAATAGGATTGAATAGGTTGCGCCTATATCTGAAATAGGACTTAAAATAGGCTGCGCCTACATGTGAAATAGGACTTAAAATAGGCTGCGCCTACATGTGAAATAGGACTTAAAATAGGTTGCGCCTATATGTGAAATAGGACTTGAAATAGGTTGCGCCTATATGTCAAATAGGACTTAGAATAGGGTTACGACTATATGTGAAGTAGGACTTGAAATAGGTTGCGCCTATATGTCAAATAGGATTGGGAATAGGTTGCGCCTATATGTCAAATAGGACTGGGAATAGGTTGCGCCTATATGTCAAATAGGACTTGGAATAGGTTACGCCTATACAGTATGTCAAATAGGACTTAGAATGTGTTACGCCTATATGTCAAATAGGACTTAGAATTCTATGTTAAAGTTCCGAGTTGAATTTTATAACCTACACCACAGGTTGAATTATAAATTTATTGTTTTTAGTTATGATAGGCCTTGAGTGTAAAGAGTAGGGTCTACTTTGTGAGGTAGGCTTTTTGTATATTGAAATTGCAAATTGTAGTGTTTGAAGTACGCCTTTAGTGTATGAGTATGTTAGGCCTATTAGGTAAGGTAAAGTGGGCCTACTAAATAGGCTTAGGTTGAAATTTTCCTATTTTTTATAGGACTTAAAATGAGTTACGCCTGTTAAATGAACAAGGCTTTGTTTTTATTTAAAGAGTAGGACCTATTAAATACGCTTAATATTGTGGGCCTACTGAATAGGCTCAGGTTGAAATTTTCTATTTTTTATAGGACTTAAAATGAGTTGCGCCTCTTTAAATGAACGAAGCTTTGTTTTGATTTAAAGAGTAGGACATATTAAATAGGCTTAATGTGCAGTGGGCCTACTAAATATGCCTATATTATGGGCCTACTAAATAGGATTATGCTGAAATTGGCCTATTTGTTATAGGACCTAAAGTGAATTAAGCTTGTTAAATGAACAAGGCTTTGTTTTCGGTTAGTTAGTGTAAAGGTAAAGGGATCGGTTCCCCACACGGGCCACCATGTGAAAAAACTATATAGGGCTATGGGTTGATTGCCTGATACCCTCATCCGTTGGAAATTTCCAGCAGACTTCGGTGGAGAGTTAACGACAAAAGCCCTACGTTTTTCGTTAGAGAGTTATGTATTTGTAGGTCTTCAAAGGACCTCTTTGTTTATTTGCCTTCGGTATTTGCGCTGCCTAATGGTAAAGAAAGGAATTGCCTTACGTTATTATTTCGTTGGGCCTCGCTTCTGTTTTGATGTAGGGCGCGACGATCTTTTTCGATGTAGGGCCGTGGTACGATGGAGCTACACAATGAGTTGACTCGATGTAACTAATATAGGCAGTCACTATTTAAACACCTGAAGGAACGGGCCTATCCTTCTTATAGTTATTAAGTTTTATATCAAGAAGAATTCACTCAGAACTTACAGGAAGACAAAGCACATCTTCCTTGCTTAAAGCATTGCTGTAGCATAAGCAGCTCCGAGCGAGCCGATATAATATAATCTTCGTATTTTTATTATCTGCTGATTTCGCAAAGGTCGTTGACTCGTTTCTCGATGTAATTTTCATGAGTTGACAGTGGAAAAGTTTGAACACGAGATCATAAATTTGGTTTTCTTGTTGTCATGCAGGCCCGATGCCTACATAGGGGTTCTATGTACGTATGGCAATCATTTCATTCCCAATAGGCTATGTCGCCAATCCCGAGGCAATTTTGTAGATATTTAATTCAATTAATTAATAATTTATATTTAATTGAGAAATAAAGGTACCACATATGAGACCATGTTGTTAGCGTGTATAGTTTTTCCATATACTGGGCGGGGCCGTAGAAAAATTTGTATGTTATAGATTAAATTTTTTGACAACCTGTGTAAAAACATGTAAAATCGATTAAAAAGAATGAAGTAGGAATTTAGGAAGAGAAAGGTTACTCAAGACCTATTTAAATATAAAAGTTCAAGAGGCCAACTTCTCAAGTTTAGTTAAAGTTATGTCAATAAGTTTGACTCCCTTTACTGTAGGTATAGGAAATTTATGGAATTAAAGTAAAGTTATTAAGCATTTAACTTTGCCCATTATTTGTTTAAATTTTATAAGTCACCAATTTTTAAATGCTGGTTTACTAATATTGTTTTGGAGTTTTGTCATGTTTTGTTTTGTTAACGATTTATGTTTTAAAGTGACTTCTACGTTGGTGAGTTAATTGAAATGTACTGTACTTCCATGTTTTGTTGTTTGGTTAAAAGAGTTTGTACTGTATTCAAACCTCCTACCACTTCAGACTAGTCAATATCCGTAGTTTTAGTAGAGTAAATGTTACCCCTCCACAGGTAGATCTGGAGGGGTTGGGGCTTTGAATCCTGTACTGTTTTTGTGTTGTTTGGTCTCTGGCCATGGGAGGCCATAAGACCGTTGTTGTTTGGCCCATGGCCAAGGGAGGCCATAAGACCGTTTTGTTGGCCCATGGCCAAGGGAGGCCATAAGACCGTTTTGTTTGGCTCATGGCCAAGGGAGGCCATAAGACCGTTTTGTTTGGCCTATTGCCAAGGTAGGCCATAAGACCGTTTTGTAGTTTGGCCCATGGCCAAGGTAGGCCATAAGACCGCAGTTTGGCCCATGGCAAAAGGAGGCCATAAGACCCTTTTGTTTGGCCCATGGCCAAGGGAGGCCACAAGACCCTTTTGTAGTTTGGTCTCTGGCTAAGGGGGGCCGCAAGACCCTTTTGTAGTTGGTCTCTGGCCAAGGGAGGCCACAAGCCTTTTTTGAAGTAGGTTGGGCTATGGGCCAAAAGTAGGCCATCAACCTTTTGTTGAATAATTTGGGCTATGGCCAAGGTAAGCCATCAGCCCCTTGTTGAATATGTTGGGCTATGGCCAAGGTAGGCATCATCCTTGAATAATTTGGGCTATGGCCAAGGTAGGCCACTAGCCCTTTGTGTGATAATTTGGGCTATGGCCAAGGTAGGCCATCAGCCCTTTGTTGAATATGTTGGGCTATGACCAAGGTAGGCTATCAACCCCTTGAATAATTTGGGCTATGGACAAGGTAGGCCGTCTGCCCCTTATTGAATATGTTGTGCTATGGCCAAGGCAGGCAATCAGACCATTGAATAATTTGGTTATGGCCAAGGTAGGCCATCAACCCCTTGAAACAGTAGTTTGGGCTATGGCCAAAGTAGCAATAAAACCCTTTAGAGTAGAGTAGTTTGGGCTCTGGCCAAAGTAGGCCATAAAACCCTTTAGAGTAGTTTGTTTGTATGTGCCACTCTCTAACCATATAATTTTTGGCACAAAATTATGTGTACAGAATCAGAGGCAGCAACAAAAAGCTTTTACTCTCTGATTCTTGGTTATGTTGAGACAGGTTGTTGTGTTTGTTACATGCAAAGAGAACAGTGAGTGTGTGTTGTTGTGTGTGTGTTGTGTGTATATATGTATCATTTTTTTTGCATTCCTCTGAATCCAGTTGGTCTTCAAACTTGGATTCACCACTCCAGTGAAGTCAATACCTGTATTTATGATTGAGTAAATGTTATGTGTCCTACAGATAGGTCTGGAAGGTTTGGGGTTTGAGGGAATCCAATCTGTTTGCAAGGAATGTATGTGTCTGTTAATGAAATCTGTTGAGTGATTCTTCCTTAGAAGAAGAATTGGATGCTTGGAGTTGTATGTATTTTTATATACTGTATGTATGTGTAAATGTGTATTTATTGTAGGGTAAAGTTCCTCAAATGTTGCATTTGAGACCCTCATATCAAGCCTTGTCTGTTTTATGCTTATATGTGAAATAGGACTTAAATAGGTTGCGCCTATATCTGAAATAGGACTTAAAATAGGCTGCGCCTACATGTGAAAAGGACTTAAAGTAGGCTGCGCCTACAGTGAAATAGGACTTAAAAAGGTTTGCGCCTATATGTGAAATAGGACTTGAAATAGGTTGCGCCTAATGTCAAATAGGACTTAGAATAGGGTTACGCCTATATGTGAAATAGGACTTGAAATAGGTTGCGCCTATATGTCAAATAGGATTGGGGAATAGGTTGCGCCTATATCTGAAATAGGACTTAAAATAGGCTGCGCCTACATGTGAAAATAACTTAAAATAGGCTGCGCCTACATGTGAAATAGGACTTAAAATAGGTTGCGCCTATATGTGAAATAGGACTTGAAATAGGTTGCGCCTATATGTCAAATAGGACTTAGAATAGGGTTACGCCTATATGTGAAATACGACTTGAAATAGGTTGCGCCTATATGTCAAATAGGATTGGGAATAGGTTGCGCTATATCTGAAATAGGACTTAAAATAGGCTGCGCCTACATGTGAAATAGGACTTAAAATAGGCTGCGCCTACATGTGAAATAGGACTTAAAATAGGTTGCGCCTATATGTGAAATAGGACTTGAAATAGGTTGCGCCTATATGTCAAATAGGACTTAGAATAGGGTTACGACTATATGTGAAGTAGGACTTGAAATAGGTTGCGCCTATATGTCAAATAGGATTGGGAATAGGTTGCGCCTATATGTCAAATAGGACTGGGAATAGGTTGCGCCTATATGTCAAATAGGACTTGGAATAGGTTACGCCTATACAGTATGTCAAATAGGACTTAGAATGTGTTACGCCTATATGTCAAATAGGACTTAGAATTCTATGTTAAAGTTCCGAGTTGAATTTTATAACCTACACCACAGGTTGAATTATAAATTTATTGTTTTTAGTTATGATAGGCCTTGAGTGTAAAGAGTAGGGTCTACTTTGTGAGGTAGGCTTTTTGTATATTGAAATTGCAAATTGTAGTGTTTGAAGTACGCCTTTAGTGTATGAGTATGTTAGGCCTATTAGGTAAGGTAAAGTGGGCCTACTAAATAGGCTTAGGTTGAAATTTTCCTATTTTTTATAGGACTTAAAATGAGTTACGCCTGTTAAATGAACAAGGCTTTGTTTTTATTTAAAGAGTAGGACCTATTAAATACGCTTAATATTGTGGGCCTACTGAATAGGCAGGTTGAAATTTGTCTATTTTTTATAGGACTTAAAATGAGTTGCGCCTCTTTAAATGAACGAAGCTTTGTTTTGATTTAAAGAGTAGGACTATTAAATAGGCTTAATGTGGAGTGGGCCTACTAAATATGCCTATATTATGGGCCTACTAAATAGGATTATGCTGAAATTGGCCTATTTGTTATAGGACCTAAAGTGAATTAAGCTTGTTAAATGAACAAGGCTTTGTTTTCGGTTAGTTAGTGTAAAGGTAAAGGGATCGGTTCCCCACACGGGCCACCATGTGAAAAAACTATATAGGGCTATGGGTTGATTGCCTGATACCCTCATCCGTTGGAAATTTCCAGCAGACTTCGGTGGAGAGTTAACGACAAAAGCCCTACGTTTTTTCGTTAGAGAGTTATGTATTTGTAGGTCTTCAAAGGACCTCTTTGTTTATTTGCCTTCGGTATTTGCGCTGCCTAATGGTAAAGAAAGGAATTGCCTTACGTTATTATTTCGTTGGGCCTCGCTTCTGTTTTGATGTAGGGCGCGACGATCTTTTTCGATGTAGGGCCGTGGTACGATGGAGCTACACAATGAGTTGACTCGATGTAACTAATATAGGCAGTCACTATTTAAACACCTGAAGGAACGGGCCTATCCTTCTTATAGTTATTAAGTTTTATATCAAGAAGAATTCACTCAGAACTTACAGGAAGACAAAGCACATCTTCCTTGCTTAAAGCATTGCTGTAGCATAAGCAGCTCCGAGCGAGCCGATATAATATAATCTTCGTATTTTTATTATCTGCTGATTTCGCAAAGGTCGTTGACTCGTTTCTCGATGTAATTTTCATGAGTTGACAGTGGAAAAGTTTGAACACGAGATCATAAATTTGGTTTTCTTGTTGTCATGCAGGCCCGATGCCTACATAGGGGTTCTATGTACGTATGGCAATCATTTCATTCCCAATAGGCTATGTCGCCAATCCCGAGGCAATTTTGTAGATATTTAATTCAATTAATTAATAATTTATATTTAATTGAGAAATAAAGGTACCACATATGATACCATGTTGTTAGCGTGTATAGTTTTTCCATATACTGGGCGGGGCCGAGAAAAATTTGTATGTTATAGATTAAATTTTTTGACAACCTGTGTAAAAACATGTAAAATGGATTAAAAAGAATGAAGTAGGAATTTAGGAAGAGAAAGGTTACTCAAGACCTATTTAAATATAAAAGTTCAAGAGGCCAACTTCTCAAGTTTAGTTAAAGTTATGTCAATAAGTTTGACTCCCTTTACTGTAGGTATAGGAAATTTATGGAATTAAAGTAAAGTTATTAAGCATTTAACTTTGCCCATTATTTGTTTAAATTTTATAAGTCACCAATTTTTAAATGCTGGTTTACTAATATTGTTTTGGAGTTTTGTCATGTTTTGTTTTGTTAACGATTTATGTTTTAAAGTGACTTCTACGTTGGTGAGTTAATTGAAATGTACTGTACTTCCATGTTTTGTTGTTTGGTTAAAAGAGTTTGTACTGTATTCAAACCTCCTACCACTTCAGACTAGTCAATATCCGTAGTTTTAGTAGAGTAAATGTTACCCCTCCACAGGTAGATCTGGAGGGTTGGGGCTTTGAATCCTGTACTGTTTTTGTGTTGTTTGGTCTCTGGCCATGGGAGGCCATAAGACCGTTGTTGTTTGGCCCATGGCCAAGGGAGGCCATAAGACCGTTTTGTTTGGCCCATGGCCAAGGGAGGCCATAAGACCGTTTTGTTTGGCTCATGGCCAAGGGAGGCCATAAGACCGTTTTGTTTGGCCTATTGCCAAGGTAGGCCATAAGACCGTTTTTGTAGTTTGGCCCATGGCCAAGGTAGGCCATAAGACCGCAGTTTGGCCCATGGCAAAAGGAGGCCATAAGACCCTTTTGTTTGGCCCATGGCCAAGGGAGGCCACAAGACCCCTTTTGTAGTTTGGTCTCTGGCTAAGGGGGGCCGCAAGACCCTTTTGTAGTTTGGTCTCTGGCCAAGGGAGGCCACAAGACCCTTTTTTGAGTAGGTTGGGCTATGGCCAAAGTAGGCCATCAACCTTTTGTTGAATAATTTGGGCTATGGCCAAGGTACGCCATCAGCCCCTTGTTGAATATGTTGGGCTATGGCCAAGGTAGGCCATCATCCCTTGAATAATTTGGGCTATGGCCAAGGTAGGCCACTAGCCCTTTGTTGAATAATTTGGGCTATGGCCAAGGTAGGCCATCAGCCCTTTGTTGAATATGTTGGGCTATGACCAAGGTAGGCTATCAACCCCTTGAATAATTTGGGCTATGGACAAGGTAGGCCGTCTGCCCCTTATTGAATATGTTGTGCTATGGCCAAGGCAGGCAATCAGACCATTGAATAATTTGGGTTATGGCCAAGGTAGGCCATCAACCCCTTGAAACAGTAGTTTGGGCTATGGCCAAAGTAGCAATAAAACCCTTTAGAGTAGAGTAGTTTGGGCTCTGGCCAAAGTAGGCCATAAAACCCTTTAGAGTAGTTTGTTTGTATGTGCCACTCTAACCATATAATTTTTGGCACAAAATTATGTGTACAGAATCAGAGCGCAGCAACAAAAGCTTTTACTCTCTGATTCTTGGTTATGTTGAGACAGGTTGTTGTGTTTGTTACATGCAAAGAGAACAGTGAGTGTGTGTGTGTGTGTGTGTGTGTGTGTGTGTATATGTATCATTTTTTTTGCATTCCTCTGAATCCAGTTGGTCTTCAAAACTTGGATTCACCACTCCAGTGAAGTCAATACCTGTATTTATGATTGAGTAAATGTTATGTGTCCTACAGATAGGTCTGGAAGGTTTGGGGTTTTGAGGGAATCCAATCTGTTTGCAAGGAATGTATGTGTCTGTTAATGAAATCTGTTGAGTGATTCTTCCTTAGAAGAAGAATTGGATGCTTGGAGTTGTATGTATATATTTATATACTGTATGTATGTGTAAATGTGTATTTTATTGTAGGGTAAAGTTCCTCAAATGTTGCATTTGAGACCCTCATATCAAGCCTTGTTTGTTTTATGCTTATATGTGAAATAGGACTTAAAATAGGCTGCGCCTACATGAGAAATAGGACTTAAAATAGGTTGCGCCTATATGTGAAATAGGACTTGAAATAGGTTGCGCCTATATGTCAAATAGGACTTAGAATAGGGTTACGCCTATATGTGAAATAGGACTTGAAATAGGTTGCGCCTATATGTCAAATAGGATTGGGAATAGGTTGCGCCTATATCTGAAATAGGACTTAAAATAGGCTGCGCCTACATGTGAAATAGGACTTAAAATAGGCTGCGCCTACATGTGAAATAGGACTTAAAATAGGTTGCGCCTATATGTGAAATAGGACTTGAAATAGGTTGCGCCTATATGTCAAATAGGACTTAGAATAGGGTTACGACTATATGTGAAGTAGGACTTGAAATAGGTTGCGCCTATATGTCAAATAGGATTGGGAATAGGTTGCGCCTATATGTCAAATAGGACTGGGAATAGGTTGCGCCTATATGTCAAATAGGACTTGGAATAGGTTACGCCTATACAGTATGTCAAATAGGACTTAGAATGTGTTACGCCTATATGTCAAATAGGACTTAGAATTCTATGTTAAAGTTCCGAGTTGAATTTTATAACCTACACCACAGGTTGAATTATAAATTTATTGTTTTTAGTTATGATAGGCCTTGAGTGTAAAGAGTAGGGTCTACTTTGTGAGGTAGGCTTTTTGTATATTGAAATTGCAAATTGTAGTGTTTGAAGTACGCCTTTAGTGTATGAGTATGTTAGGCCTATTAGGTAAGGTAAAGTGGGCCTACTAAATAGGCTTAGGTTGAAATTTTCCTATTTTTTATAGGACTTAAAATGAGTTACGCCTGTTAAATGAACAAGGCTTTGTTTTTATTTAAAGAGTAGGACCTATTAAATACGCTTAATATTGTGGGCCTACTGAATAGGCAGGTTGAAATTTGTCTTTTTTTATAGGACTTAAAATGAGTTGCGCCTCTTTAAATGAACGAAGCTTTGTTTTGATTTAAAGAGTAGGACTATTAAATAGGCTTAATGTGGAGTGGGCCTACTAAATATGCCTATATTATGGGCCTACTAAATAGGATTATGCTGAAATTGCCTATTTGTTATAGGACCTAAAGTGAATTAAGCTTGTTAAATGAACAAGGCTTTGTTTTCGGTTAGTTAGTGTAAAGGTAAAGGGATCGGTTCCCCACACGGGCCACCATGTGAAAAAACTATATAGGGCTATGGGTTGATTGCCTGATACCCTCATCCGTTGGAAATTTCCAGCAGACTTCGGTGGAGAGTTAACGACAAAAGCCCTACGTTTTTTCGTTAGAGAGTTATGTATTTGTAGGTCTTCAAAGGACCTCTTTGTTTATTTGCCTTCGGTATTTGCGCTGCCTAATGGTAAAGAAAGGAATTGCCTTACGTTATTATTTCGTTGGGCCTCGCTTCTGTTTTGATGTAGGGCGCGACGATTTTTTCGATGTAGGGCCGTGGTACGATGGAGCTACACAATGAGTTGACTCGATGTAACTAATATAGGCAGTCACTATTTAAACACCTGAAGGAACGGGCCTATCCTTCTTATAGTTATTAAGTTTTATATCAAGAAGAATTCACTCAGAACTTACAGGAAGACAAAGCACATCTTCCTTGCTTAAAGCATTGCTGTAGCGTAAGCAGCTCCGAGCGAGCCGATATAATATAATCTTCGTATTTTTATTATCTGCTGATTTCGCAAAGGTCGTTGACTCGTTTCTCGATGTAATTTTCATGAGTTGACAGTGGAAAAGTTTGAACACGAGATCATAAATTTGGTTTTCTTGTTGTCATGCAGGCCCGATGCCTACATAGGGGTTCTATGTACGTATGGCAATCATTTCATTCCCAATAGGCTATGTCGCCAATCCCGAGGCAATTTTGTAGATATTTAATTCAATTAATTAATAATTTATATTTAATTGAGAAATAAAGGTACCACATATGATACCATGTTGTTAGCGTGTATAGTTTTTCCATATACTGGGCGGGGCCGGAGAAAAATTTGTATGTTATAGATTAAATTTTTGACAACCTGTGTAAAAACATGTAAAATGGATTAAAAAGAATGAAGTAGGAATTTAGGAAGAGAAAGGTTACTCAAGACCTATTTAAATATAAAAGTTCAAGAGGCCAACTTCTCAAGTTTAGTTAAAGTTATGTCAATAAGTTTGACTCCCTTTACTGTAGGTATAGGAAATTTATGGAATTAAAGTAAAGTTATTAAGCATTTAACTTTGCCCATTATTTGTTTAAATTTTATAAGTCACCAATTTTTAAATGCTGGTTTACTAATATTGTTTTGGAGTTTTGTCATGTTTTGTTTTGTTAACGATTTATGTTTTAAAGTGACTTCTACGTTGGTGAGTTAATTGAAATGTACTGTACTTCCATGTTTTGTTGTTTGGTTAAAAGAGTTTGTACTGTATTCAAACCTCCTACCACTTCAGACTAGTCAATATCCGTAGTTTTAGTAGAGTAAATGTTACCCCTCCACAGGTAGATCTGGAGGGTTGGGGCTTGAATCCTGTACTGTTTTTGTGTTGTTTGGTCTCTGGCCATGGGAGGCCATAAGACCGTTGTTGTTGTTTGGCCCATGGCCAAGGGAGGCCATAAGACCGTTTTGTTATGGCCCATGGCCAAGGGAGGCCATAAGACCGTTTTGTTTTGGCTCATGGCCAATAGAGGCCATAAGACCGTTTTGTTTGGCCTATTGCCAAGGTAGGCATAAGACCGTTTTTGTAGTTTGGCCCAAGGCCAAGGTAGGCCATAAGACCGCAGTTTGGCCCATGGCAAAAGGAGGCCATAAGACCCTTTTGTTTGGCCCATGGCCAAGGGAGGCCACAAGACCCCTTCTGTAGTTTGGTCTCTGGCTAAGGGGGGCCGCAAGACCCTTTTGTAGTTTGGTCTCTGGCCAAGGGAGGCGACAAGACCCTTTTTTGAGTAGGTTGGGCTATGGCCAAAGTAGGCCATCAACCTTTTGTTGAATAATTTGGGCTATGGCCAAGGTACGCCATCAGCCCCTTGTTGAATATGTTGGGCTATGGCCAAGGTAGGCCATCATCCCTTGAATAATTTGGGCTATGGCCAAGGTAGGCCACTAGCCCTTTGTAGAATAATTTGGGCTATGGCCAAGGTAGGCCATCAGCCCTTTGTTGAATATGTTGGGCTATGACCAAGGTAGGCTATCAACCCCTTGAAATTTGGGCTATGGACAAGGTAGGCCGTCTGCCCCTTATTGAATATGTTGTGCTATGGCCAAGGCAGGCAATCAGACCATTGAATAATTTGGGTTATGGCCAAGGTAGGCCATCAACCCCTTGAAACAGTAGTTTGGGCTATGGCCAAAGTAGCAAAAAACCCTTTAGAGTAGAGTAGTTTGGGCTCTGGCCAAAGTAGGCCATAAAACCCTTTAGAGTAGTTTGTTTGTATGTGCCACTCTCTAACCATATAATTTTTGGCACAAAATTATGTGTACAGAATCAGAGCGCAGCAACAAAAGCTTTTACTCTCTGATTCTTGGTTATGTTGAGACAGGTTGTTGTGTTTGTTACATGCAAAGAGAACAGTGAGTGTGTGTGTGTTGTGTGTGTGTGTGTGTATATATGTATCATTTTTTTTTGCATTCCTCTGAATCCAGTTGGTCTTCAAAACTTGGATTCACCACTCCAGTGAAGTCAATACCTGTATTTATGATTGAGTAAATGTTATGTGTCCTACAGATAGGTCTGGAAGGTTTGGGGTTTTGAGGGAATCCAATCTGTTTGCAAGGAATGTATGTGTCTGTTAATGAAATCTGTTGAGTGATTCTTCCTTAGAAGAAGAATTGGATGCTTGGAGTTGTATGTATATATTTATATACTGTATGTATGTGTAAATGTGTATTTTATTGTAGGGTAAAGTTCCTCAAATGTTGCATTTGAGACCCTCATATCAAGCCTTGTCTGTTTTATGCTTATATGTGAAATAGGACTTAAAATAGGTTGCGCCTATATCTGAAATAGGACTTAAAATAGGCTGCGCCTACATGTGAAATAGGACTTAAAGTAGGCTGCGCCTACAAGTGAAATAGGACTTAAAAAAGGTTGCGCCTATATGTGAAATAGGACTTGAAATAGGTTGCGCCTATATGTCAAATAGGACTTAGAATAGGGTTACGCCTATATGTGAAATAGGACTTGAAATAGGTTGCGCCTATATGTCAAATAGGATTGGGAATAGGTTGCGCCTATATCTGAAATAGGACTTAAAATAGGCTGCGCCTACATGTGAAATATAACTTAAAATAGGCTGCGCCTACATGTGAAATAGGACTTAAAATAGGTTGCGCCTATATGTGAAATAGGACTTGAAATAGGTTGCGCCTATATGTCAAATAGGACTTAGAATAGGGTTACGCCTATATGTGAAATAGGACTTGAAATAGGTTGCGCCTATATGTCAAATAGGATTGGGAATAGGTTGCGCCTATATCTGAAATAGGACTTAAAATAGGCTGCGCCTACATGTGAAATAGGACTTAAAATAGGCTGCGCCTACATGTGAAATAGGACTTAAAATAGGTTGCGCCTATATGTGAAATAGGACTTGAAATAGGTTGCGCCTATATGTCAAATAGGACTTAGAATAGGGTTACGACTATATGTGAAGTAGGACTTGAAATAGGTTGCGCCTATATGTCAAATAGGATTGGGAATAGGTTGCGCCTATATGTCAAATAGGACTGGGAATAGGTTGCGCCTATATGTCAAATAGGACTTGGAATAGGTTACGCCTATACAGTATGTCAAATAGGACTTAGAATGTGTTACGCCTATATGTCAAATAGGACTTAGAATTCTATGTTAAAGTTCCGAGTTGAATTTTATAACCTACACCACAGGTTGAATTATAAATTTATTGTTTTTAGTTATGATAGGCCTTGAGTGTAAAGAGTAGGGTCTACTTTGTGAGGTAGGCTTTTTGTATATTGAAATTGCAAATTGTAGTGTTTGAAGTACGCCTTTAGTGTATGAGTATGTTAGGCCTATTAGGTAAGGTAAAGTGGGCCTACTAAATAGGCTTAGGTTGAAATTTTCCTATTTTTTATAGGACTTAAAATGAGTTACGCCTGTTAAATGAACAAGGCTTTGTTTTTATTTAAAGAGTAGGACCTATTAAATACGCTTAATATTGTGGGCCTACTGAATAGGCTCAGGTTGAAATTTGTCTATTTTTTATAGGACTTAAAATGAGTTGCGCCTCTTTAAATGAACGAAGCTTTGTTTTGATTTAAAGAGTAGGACCTATTAAATAGGCTTAATGTGGAGTGGGCCTACTAAATATGCCTATATTATGGGCCTACTAAATAGGATTATGCTGAAATTGGCCTATTTGTTATAGGACCTAAAGTGAATTAAGCTTGTTAAATGAACAAGGCTTTGTTTTCGGTTAGTTAGTGTAAAGGTAAAGGATCGGTTCCCCACACGGGCCACCATGTGAAAAAACTATATAGGGCTATGGGTTGATTGCCTGATACCCTCATCCGTTGGAAATTTCCAGCAGACTTCGGTGGAGAGTTAACGACAAAAGCCCTACGTTTTTTCGTTAGAGAGTTATGTATTTGTAGGTCTTCAAAGGACCTCTTTGTTTATTTGCCTTCGGTATTTGCGCTGCCTAATGGTAAAGAAAGGAATTGCCTTACGTTATTATTTCGTTGGGCCTCGCTTCTGTTTTGATGTAGGGCGCGACGATCTTTTTCGATGTAGGGCCGTGGTACGATGGAGCTACACAATGAGTTGACTCGATGTAACTAATATAGGCAGTCACTATTTAAACACCTGAAGGAACGGGCCTATCCTTCTTATAGTTATTAAGTTTTATATCAAGAAAATTCACTCAGAACTTACAGGAAGACAAAGCACATCTTCCTTGCTTAAAGCATTGCTGTAGCATAAGCAGCTCCGAGCGAGCCGATATAATATAATCTTCGTATTTTTATTATCTGCTGATTTCGCAAAGGTCGTTGACTCGTTTCTCGATGTAATTTTCATGAGTTGACAGTGGAAAAGTTTGAACACGAGATCATAAATTTGGTTTTCTTGTTGTCATGCAGGCCCGATGCCTACATAGGGGTTCTATGTACGTATGGCAATCATTTCATTCCCAATAGGCTATGTCGCCAATCCCGAGGCAATTTTGTAGATATTTAATTCAATTAATTAATAATTTATATTTAATTGAGAAATAAAGGTACCACACATGATACCATGTTGTTAGCGTGTATAGTTTTTCCATATACTGGGCGGGGCCGGAGAAAAATTTGTATGTTATAGATTAAATTTTTTGACAACCTGTGTAAAAACATGTAAAATGGATTAAAAAGAATGAAGTAGGAATTTAGGAAGAGAAAGGTTACTCAAGACCTATTTAAATATAAAAGTTCAAGAGGCCAACTTCTCAAGTTTAGTTAAAGTTATGTCAATAAGTTTGACTCCCTTTACTGTAGGTATAGGAAATTTATGGAATTAAAGTAAAGTTATTAAGCATTTAACTTTGCCCATTATTTGTTTAAATTTTATAAGTCACCAATTTTTAAATGCTGGTTTACTAATATTGTTTTGGAGTTTTGTCATGTTTTGTTTTGTTAACGATTTATGTTTTAAAGTGACTTCTACGTTGGTGAGTTAATTGAAATGTACTGTACTTCCATGTTTTGTTGTTTGGTTAAAAGAGTTTGTACTGTATTCAAACCTCCTACCACTTCAGACTAGTCAATATCCGTAGTTTTAGTAGAGTAAATGTTACCCCTCCACAGGTAGATCTGGAGGGTTGGGGCTTTGAATCCTGTACTGTTTTTGTGTTGTTTGGTCTCTGGCCATGGGAGGCCATAAGACCGTTGTTGTTTGGCCCATGGCCAAGGGAGGCCATAAGACCGTTTTGTTTGGCCCATGGCCAAGGGAGGCCATAAGACCGTTTTGTTTGGCTCATGGCCAAGGGAGGCCATAAGACCGTTTTGTTTGGCCTATTGCCAAGGTAGGCCATAAGACCGTTTTTTGTAGTTTGGCCCATGGCCAAGGTAGGCCATAAGACCGCAGTTTGGCCCATGGCAAAAGGAGGCCATAAGACCCTTTTGTTTGGCCCATGGCCAAGGGAGGCCACAAGACCCCTTTTGTAGTTTGGTCTCTGGCTAAGGGGGGCCGCAAGACCCTTTTGTAGTTTGGTCTCTGGCCAAGGGAGGCCACAAGACCCTTTTTTGAGTAGGTTGGGCTATGGCCAAAGTAGGCCATCAACCTTTTGTTGAATAATTTGGGCTATGGCCAAGGTACGCCATCAGCCCCTTGTTGAATATGTTGGGCTATGGCCAAGGTAGGCCATCATCCCTTGAATAATTTGGGCTATGGCCAAGGTAGGCCACTAGCCCTTTGTTGAATAATTTGGGCTATGGCCAAGGTAGGCCATCAGCCCTTTGTTGAATATGTTGGGCTATGACCAAGGTAGGCTATCAACCCCTTGAATAATTTGGGCTATGGACAAGGTAGGCCGTCTGCCCCTTATTGAATATGTTGTGCTATGGCCAAGGCAGGCAATCAGACCATTGAATAATTTGGGTTATGGCCAAGGTAGGCCATCAACCCCTTGAAACAGTAGTTTGGGCTATGGCCAAAGTAGCAATAAAACCCTTTAGAGTAGAGTAGTTTGGGCTCTGGCCAAAGTAGGCCATAAAACCCTTTAGAGTAGTTTGTTTGTATGTGCCACTCTCTAACCATATAATTTTTGGCACAAAATTATGTGTACAGAATCAGAGCGCAGCAACAAAAGCTTTTACTCTCTGATTCTTGGTTATGTTGAGACAGGTTGTTGTGTTTGTTACATGCAAAGAGAACAGTGAGTGTGTGTGTGTGTGTGTGTGTGTGTGTGTATATGTATCATTTTTTTTGCATTCCTCTGAATCCAGTTGGTCTTCAAAACTTGGATTCACCACTCCAGTGAAGTCAATACCTGTATTTATGATTGAGTAAATGTTATGTGTCCTACAGATAGGTCTGGAAGGTTTGGGGTTTTGAGGGAATCCAATCTGTTTGCAAGGAATGTATGTGTCTGTTAATGAAATCTGTTGAGTGATTCTTCCTTAGAAGAAGAATTGGATGCTTGGAGTTGTATGTATATATTTATATACTGTATGTATGTGTAAATGTGTATTTTATTGTAGGGTAAAGTTCCTCAAATGTTGCATTTGAGACCCTCATATCAAGCCTTGTCTGTTTTATGCTTATATGTGAAATAGGACTTAAAATAGGTTGCGCCTATATCTGAAATAGGACTTAAAATAGGCTGCGCCTACATGTGAAATAGGACTTAAAGTAGGCTGCGCCTACAGTGAAATAGGACTTAAAATAGGTTGCGCCTATATGTGAAATAGGACTTGAAATAGGTTGCGCCTATATGTCAAATAGGACTTAGAATAGGGTTACGCCTATATGTGAAATAGGACTTGAAATAGGTTGCGCCTATATGTCAAATAGGATTGGGAATAGGTTGCGCCTATATCTGAAATAGGACTTAAAATAGGCTGCGCCTACATGTGAAATAGGACTTAAAATAGGCTGCGCCTACATGTGAAATAGGACTTAAAATAGGTTGCGCCTATATGTGAAATAGGACTTGAAATAGGTTGCGCCTATATGTCAAATAGGACTTAGAATAGGGTTACGACTATATGTGAAGTAGGACTTGAAATAGGTTGCGCCTATATGTCAAATAGGATTGGGAATAGGTTGCGCCTATATGTCAAATAGGACTGGGAATAGGTTGCGCCTATATGTCAAATAGGACTTGGAATAGGTTACGCCTATACAGTATGTCAAATAGGACTTAGAATGTGTTACGCCTATATGTCAAATAGGACTTAGAATTCTATGTTAAAGTTCCGAGTTGAATTTTATAACCTACACCACAGGTTGAATTATAAATTTATTGTTTTTAGTTATGATAGGCCTTGAGTGTAAAGAGTAGGGTCTACTTTGTGAGGTAGGCTTTTTGTATATTGAAATTGCAAATTGTAGTGTTTGAAGTACGCCTTTAGTGTATGAGTATGTTAGGCCTATTAGGTAAGGTAAAGTGGGCCTACTAAATAGGCTTAGGTTGAAATTTTCCTATTTTTTATAGGACTTAAAATGAGTTACGCCTGTTAAATGAACAAGGCTTTGTTTTTATTTAAAGAGTAGGACCTATTAAATACGCTTAATATTGTGGGCCTACTGAATAGGCTCAGGTTGAAATTTTTCTATTTTTTATAGGACTTAAAATGAGTTGCGCCTCTTTAAATGAACGAAGCTTTGTTTTGATTTAAAGAGTAGGACCTATTAAATAGGCTTAATGTGGAGTGGGCCTACTAAATATGCCTATATTATGGGCCTACTAAATAGGATTATGCTGAAATTGGCCTATTTGTTATAGGACCTAAAGTGAATTAAGCTTGTTAAATGAACAAGGCTTTGTTTTCGGTTAGTTAGTGTAAAGGTAAAGGGATCGGTTCCCCACACGGGCCACCATGTGAAAAAACTATATAGGGCTATGGGTTGATTGCCTGATACCCTCATCCGTTGGAAATTTCCAGCAGACTTCGGTGGAGAGTTAACGACAAAAGCCCTACGTTTTTTCGTTAGAGAGTTATGTATTTGTAGGTCTTCAAAGGACCTCTTTGTTTATTTGCCTTCGGTATTTGCGCTGCCTAATGGTAAAGAAAGGAATTGCCTTACGTTATTATTTCGTTGGGCCTCGCTTCTGTTTTGATGTAGGGCGCGACGATCTTTTTCGATGTAGGGCCGTGGTACGATGGAGCTACACAATGAGTTGACTCGATGTAACTAATATAGGCAGTCACTATTTAAACACCTGAAGGAACGGGCCTATCCTTCTTATAGTTATTAAGTTTTATATCAAGAAGAATTCACTCAGAACTTACAGGAAGACAAAGCACATCTTCCTTGCTTAAAGCATTGCTGTAGCGTAAGCAGCTCCGAGCGAGCCGATATAATATAATCTTCGTATTTTTATTATCTGCTGATTTCGCAAAGGTCGTTGACTCGTTTCTCGATGTAATTTTCATGAGTTGACAGTGGAAAAGTTTGAACACGAGATCATAAATTTGGTTTTCTTGTTGTCATGCAGGCCCGATGCCTACATAGGGGTTCTATGTACGTATGGCAATCATTTCATTCCCAATAGGCTATGTCGCCAATCCCGAGGCAATTTTGTAGATATTTAATTCAATTAATTAATAATTTATATTTAATTGAGAAATAAAGGTACCACATATGATACCATGTTGTTAGCGTGTATAGTTTTTCCATATACTGGGCGGGGCCGAGAAAAATTTGTATGTTATAGATTAAATTTTTTGACAACCTGTGTAAAAACATGTAAAATGGATTAAAAAGAATGAAGTAGGAATTTAGGAAGAAAGGTTACTCAAGACCTATTTAAATATAAAAGTTCAAGAGGCCAACTTCTCAAGTTTAGTTAAAGTTATGTCAATAAGTTTGACTCCCTTTACTGTAGGTATAGGAAATTTATGGAATTAAAGTAAAGTTATTAAGCATTTAACTTTGCCCATTATTTGTTTAAATTTTATAAGTCACCAATTTTTAAATGCTGGTTTACTAATATTGTTTTGGAGTTTTGTCATGTTTTGTTTTGTTAACGATTTATGTTTTAAAGTGACTTCTACGTTGGTGAGTTAATTGAAATGTACTGTACTTCCATGTTTTGTTGTTTGGTTAAAAGAGTTTGTACTGTATTCAAACCTCCTACCACTTCAGACTAGTCAATATCCGTAGTTTTAGTAGAGTAAATGTTACCCCTCCACAGGTAGATCTGGAGGGGTTGGGGCTTTGAATCCTGTACTGTTTTTGTGTTGTTTGGTCTCTGGCCATGGGAGGCCATAAGACCGTTGTTGTTTGGCCCATGGCCAAGGGAGGCCATAAGACCGTTTTGTTTGGCCCATGGCCAAGGGAGGCCATAAGACCGTTTTGTTTGGCTCATGGCCAAGGGAGGCCATAAGACCGTTTTGTTTGGCCTATTGCCAAGGTAGGCCATAAGACCGTTTTTGTAGTTTGGCCCATGGCCAAGGTAGGCCATAAGACCGCAGTTTGGCCCATGGCAAAAGGAGGCCATAAGACCCTTTTGTTTGGCCCATGGCCAAGGGAGGCCACAAGACCCCTTTTGTAGTTTGGTCTCTGGCTAAGGGGGGCCGCAAGACCCTTTTGTAGTTTGGTCTCTGGCCAAGGGAGGCACAAGACCCTTTTTTGAGTAGGTTGGGCTATGGCCAAAGTAGGCCATCAACCTTTTGTTGAATAATTTGGGCTATGGCCAAGGTACGCCATCAGCCCCTTGTTGAATATGTTGGGCTATGGCCAAGGTAGGCCATCATCCCTTGAATAATTTGGGCTATGGCCAAGGTAGGCCACTAGCCCTTTGTTGAATAATTTGGGCTATGGCCAAGGTAGGCCATCAGCCCTTTGTTGAATATGTTGGGCTATGACCAAGGTAGGCTATCAACCCCTTGAATAATTTGGGCTATGGACAAGGTAGGCCGTCTGCCCCTTATTGAATATGTTGGGCTATGGCCAAGGCAGGCAATCAGACCATTGAATAATTTGGGTTATGGCCAAGGTAGGCCATCAACCCCTTGAAACAGTAGTTTGGGCTATGGCCAAAGTAGCAATAAAACCCTTTAGAGTAGAGTAGTTTGGGCTCTGGCCAAAGTAGGCCATAAAACCCTTTAGAGTAGTTTGTTTGTATGTGCCACTGTCTAACCATATAATTTTTGGCACAAAATTATGTGTACAGAATCAGAGCGCAGCAATAAAAGCTTTTACTCTCTGATTCTTGGTTATGTTGAGACAGGTGTTGTGTTTGTTACATGCAAAGAGAAGAGTGAGTGTGTGTGTGTGTGTGTGTGTGTGTGTATATGTATCATTTTTTTTGCATTCCTCTGAATCCAGTTGGTCTTCAAAACTTGGATTCACCACTCCAGTGAAGTCAATACCTGTATTTATGATTGAGTAAATGTTATGTGTCCTACAGATAGGTCTGGAAGGTTTGGGGTTTTGAGGGAATCCAATCTGTTTGCAAGGAATGTATGTGTCTGTTAATGAAATCTGTTGAGTGATTCTTCCTTAAAGAAGAATTGGATGCTTGGAGTTGTATATATTTATATACTGTATGTATGTGTAAATGTGTATTTTATTGTAGGGTAAAGTTCCTCAAATGTTGCATTTGAGACCCTCATATCAAGCCTTGTTGTTTTATGCTTATATGTGAAATAGGACTTAAAATAGGTTGCGCCTATATCTGAAATAGGACTTAAAATAGGCTGCGCCTACATGTGAAATAGGACTTAAAATAGGCTGCGCCTACATGTGAAATAGGACTTAAAATAGGTTGCGCCTATATGTGAAATAGGACTTGAAATAGGTTGCGCCTATATGTCAAATAGGACTTGGGAATAGGTTGCGCCTATATGTCAAATAGGACTTGGAATAGGTTAGCCTATACAGTATGTCAAATAGGACTTAGAATGTGTTACGCCTATATGTCAAATAGGACTTAGAATTCTATGTTAAAGTTCCGAGTTGAATTTTATAACCTACACCACAGGTTGAATTATAAATTTATTGTTTTTAGTTATGATAGGCCTTGAGTGTAAAGAGTAGGGTCTACTTTGTGAGGTAGGCTTTTTGTATATTGAAATTGCAAATTGTAGTGTTTGAAGTACGCCTTTAGTGTATGAGTATGTTAGGCCTATTAGGTAAGGTAAAGTGGGCCTAGTAAATAGGATTAGGTTGAAATTTTCCTATTTTTTATAGGACTTAAAATGAGTTACGCCTGTTAAATGGACAAGTCTTTGTTTTTATTTAAAGAGTAGGACCTATTAAATACGCTTAATATTGTGGGCCTACTGAATAGGCTCAGGTTGAAATTTGTCTATTTTTTATAGGACTTAAAATGAGTTGCGCCTCTTTAAATGAACGAAGCTTTGTTTTGATTTAAAGAGTAGGACATATTAAATAGGCTTAATGTGCAGTGGGCCTACTAAATTTGCCTATATTATGGGCCTACTAAATAGGATTATGCTGAAATTGGCCTATTTGTTATAGGACCTAAAGTGAATTAAGCTTGTTAAATGAACAAGGCTTTGTTTTCGGTTAGTTAGTGTAAAGTTAAAGGGATAGGTTCCCCACACGGGCCACCATGTGAAAAAACTATATAGGGCTATGGGTTGATTGCCTGATACCCTCATCCGTTGGAAATTTCCAACAGACTTCGGTGGAGAGTTAACGACAAAAGCCCTACGTTTTTTCGTTATAGAGTTATGTATTTGTAGGTCTTCAAAGGACCTCTTTGTTTATTTGCCTTCGGTATTTGCGCTGCCTAATGGTAAAGAAAGGAATTGCCTTACGTTATTATTTCGTTGGGCCTCGCTTCTGTTTTGATGTAGGGCGCGACGATCTTTTCGATGTAGGGCCGTGGTACGATGGAGCTTCACAATGAGTTGACTCGATGTAACTAATATAGGCAGTCACTATTTAAACACCTGAAGGAACGGGCCTATCCTTCTTATAGTTATTAAGTTTTATATCAAGAAGAATTCACTCAGAACTTACAGGAAGACAAAGCACATCTTCCTTGCTTAAAGCATTGCTGTAGCAAAGCAGCTCCGAGCGAGCCGATATAATATAATCTTCGTATTTTTATTATCTGCTGATTTCGCAAAGGTCGTTGACTCGTTTCTCGATGTAATTTTCATGAGTTGACAGTGGAAAAGTTTGAACACGAGATCATAAATTTGGTTTTCTTGTTGTCATGCAGGCCCGATGCCTACATAGGGGTTCTATGTACGTATGGCAATCATTTATTCCCAATAGGCTATGTCGCCAATCCCGAGGCAATTTTGTAGATATTTAATTCAATTAATTAATAATTTATATTTAATTGAGAAATAAAGGTACCACATATGAGACCATGTTGTTAGCGTGTATAGTTTTTCCATATACTGGGCGGGGCCGTAGAAAAATTTGTATGTTATAGATTAAATTTTTTGACAACCTGTGTAAAAACATGTAAAATCGATTAAAAAGAATGAAGTAGGAATTTAGGAAGATAAAGGTTACTCAAGACCTATTTAAATAAAAAGTTCAAGAGGCCAACTTCTCAAGTTTAGTTAAAGTTATGTCAATAAGTTTGACTCCCTTTACTGTAGGTATAGGAAATTTATGGAATTAAAGTAAAGTTATTAAGCATTTAACTTGCCCATTATTTGTTTAAATTTTATAAGTCACCAATTTTTAAATGCTGGTTTACTAATATTGTTTTGGAGTTTTGTCATGTTTTGTTTTGTTAACGATTTATGTTTTAAAGTGACTTCTACGTTGGTGAGTTAATTGAAATGTACTGTACTTCCATGTTTTGTTGTTTGGTTAAAAGAGTTTGTACTGTATTCAAACCTCCTACCACTTCAGACTAGTCAATATCCGTAGTTTTAGTAGAGTAAATGTTACCCCTCCACAGGTAGATCTGGAGGGGTTGGGGCTTTGAATCCTGTACTGTTTTTGTGTTGTTTGGTCTCTGGCCATGGGAGGCCATAAGACCGTTGTTGTTTGGTTTGGCCCATGGCCAAGGGAGGCCATAAGACCGTTTTGTATGGCCCATGGCCAAGGGAGGCCATAAGACCGTTTTGTTTGGCTCATGGCCAATAGAGGCCATAAGACCGTTTTGTTTGGCCTATTGCCAAGGTAGGCCATAAGACCGTTTTTGTAGTTTGGCCCAAGGCCAAGGTAGGCATAAGACCGCAGTTTGGCCCATGGCAAAAGGAGGCCATAAGACCCTTTTGTTTGGCCCATGGCCAAGGGAGGCCACAAGACCCCTTCTGTAGTTTGGTCTCTGGCTAAGGGGGGCCGCAAGACCCTTTTGTAGTTTGGTCTCTGGCCAAGGGAGGCGACAAGACCCTTTTTGAGTAGGTTGGGCTATGGCCAAAGTAGGCCATCAACCTTTTGTTGAATAATTTGGGCTATGGCCAAGGTACGCCATCAGCCCCTTGTTGAATATGTTGGGCTATGGCCAAGGTAGGCCATCATCCCTTGAATAATTTGGGCTATGGCCAAGGTAGGCCACTAGCCCTTTGTAGAATAATTTGGGCTATGGCCAAGGTAGGCCATCAGCCCTTTGTTGAATATGTTGGGCTATGACCAAGGTAGGCTATCAACCCCTTGAATAATTTGGGCTATGGACAAGGTAGGCCGTCTGCCCCTTATTGAATATGTTGTGCTATGGCCAAGGCAGGCAATCAGACCATTGAATAATTTGGGTTATGGCCAAGGTAGGCCATCAACCCCTTGAAACAGTAGTTTGGGCTATGGCCAAAGTAGCAATAAAACCCTTTAGAGTAGAGTAGTTTGGGCTCTGGCCAAAGTAGGCCATAAAACCCTTTAGAGTAGTTTGTTTGTATGTGCCACTCTCTAACCATATAATTTTTGGCACAAAATTATGTGTACAGAATCAGAGCGCAGCAACAAAAGCTTTTACTCTCTGATTCTTGGTTATGTTGAGACAGGTTGTTGTGTTTGTTACATGCAAAGAGAACAGTGAGTGTGGGTGTGTGTGTTGTGTGTTGTGTGTGTATATATGTATCATTTTTTTGCATTCCTCTGAATCCAGTTGGTCTTCAAAACTTGGATTCACCACTCCAGTGAAGTCAATACCTGTATTTATGATTGAGTAAATGTTATGTGTCCTACAGATAGGTCTGGAAGGTTTGGGGTTTGAGGGAATCCAATCTGTTTGCAAGGAATGTATGTGTCTGTTAATGAAATCTGTTGAGTGATTCTTCCTTAGAAGAAGAATTGGATGCTTGGAGTTGTATGTATATATTATATACTGTATGTATGTGTAAATGTGTATTTATTGTAGGGTAAAGTTCCTCAAATGTTGCATTTGAGACCCTCATATCAAGCCTTGTCTGTTTTATGCTTATATGTGAAATAGGACTTAAAATAGGTTGCGCCTATATCTGAAATAGGACTTAAAATAGGCTGCGCCTACATGTGAAATAGGACGGAAAGTAGGCTGCGCCTACAAGTGAAATAGGACTTAAAAAAGGTTGCGCCTATATGTGAAATAGGACTTGAAATAGGTTGCGCCTATATGTCAAATAGGACTTAGAATAGGGTTACGCCTATATGTGAAATAGGACTTGAAATAGGTTGCGCCTATATGTCAAATAGGATTGGGAATAGGTTGCGCCTATATCTGAAATAGGACTTAAAATAGGCTGCGCCTACATGTGAAATATAACTTAAAATAGGCTGCGCCTACATGTGAAATAGGACTTAAAATAGGTTGCGCCTATATGTGAAATAGGACTTGAAATAGGTTGCGCCTATATGTCAAATAGGACTTAGAATAGGGTTACGCCTATATGTGAAATAGGACTTGAAATAGGTTGCGCCTATATGTCAAATAGGATGGGAATAGGTTGCGCCTATATCTGAAATAGGACTTAAAATAGGCTGCGCCTACATGTGAAATAGGACTTAAAATAGGCTGCGCCTACATGTGAAATAGGACTTAAAATAGGTTGCGCCTATATGTGAAATAGGACTTGAAATAGGTTGCGCCTATATGTCAAATAGGACTTAGAATAGGGTTACGACTATATGTGAAGTAGGACTTGAAATAGGTTGCGCCTATATGTCAAATAGGATTGGGAATAGGTTGCGCCTATATGTCAAATAGGACTGGGAATAGGTTGCGCCTATATGTCAAATAGGACGGAATAGGTTACGCCTATACAGTATGTCAAATAGGACTTAGAATGTGTTACGCCTATATGTCAAATAGGACTTAGAATTCTATGTTAAAGTTCCGAGTTGAATTTTATAACCTACACCACAGGTTGAATTATAAATTTATTGTTTTTAGTTATGATAGGCCTTGAGTGTAAAGAGTAGGGTCTACTTTGTGAGGTAGGCTTTTTGTATTTTGAAATTGCAAATTGTAGTGTTGAAGTACGCCTTTAGTGTATGAGTATGTTAGGCTATTAGGTGAGGTAAAGTGGGCCTACTAAATAGGCTTAGGTTGAAATTTTCCTTTTTTATAGGACTTAAAATGAGTTACGCCTGTTAAATGAACAAGGCTTTGTTTTATTTAAAGAGTAGGACCTATTAAATACGCTTAATATTGTGGGCCTACTGAATAGGATCAGGTTGAAATTTGTCTATTTTTTATAGGACTTAAAATGAGTTGCGCCTCTTTAAATGAACGAAGCTTTGTTTGATTTAAAGAGTAGGACCTATTAAATAGGCTTAATGTGAGTGGGCCTACTAAATATGCCTATATTATGGGCCTACTAAATAGGATTATGGTGAAATTGGCCTATTTGTTATAGGACCTAAAGTGAATTAAGCTTGTTAAATGAACAAGGCTTTGTTTTCGGTTAGTTAGTGTAAAGGTAAAGGATCGGTTCCCCACACGGGCCACCATGTGAAAAAAATATATAGGGCTATGGGTTGATTGCCTGATACCCTCATCCGTTGGAAATTTCCAGCAGACTTCGGTGGAGAGTTAACGACAAAAGCCCTACGTTTTTTTCGTTAGAGAGTTATGTATTTGTAGATCTTCAAAGGAGCTCTTTGTTTATTTGCCTTCGGTATTGCGCTGCCTAATGGTAAAGAAAGGAATTGCCTTACGTTATTATTTCGTTGGGCCTCGCTTCTGTTTTGATGTAGGGCGCGACGATCTTTTCGATGTAGGGCCGTGGTACGATGGAGCTACACAATGAGTTGACTCGATGTAACTAATATAGGCAGTCACTATTTAAACACCTGAAGGAACGGGCCTATCCTTCTTATAGTTATTAAGTTTTATATCAAGAAAATTCACTCAGAACTTACAGGAAGACAAAGCACATCTTCCTTGCTTAAAGCATTGCTGTAGCATAAGCAGCTCCGAGCGAGCCGATATAATATAATCTTCGTATTTTTATTATGCTGATTTCGCAAAGGTCGTTGACTCGTTTCTCGATGTAATTTTCATGAGTTGACAGTGGAAAAGTTTGAACACGAGATCATAAATTTGGTTTTCTTGTTGTCATGCAGGCCCGATGCCTACATAGGGGTTCTATGTACGTATGGCAATCATTTCATTCCCAATAGGCTATGTCGCCAATCCGAGGCAATTTTGTAGATATTTAATTCAATTAATTAATAATTTATATTTAGTTGAGAAATAAAGGTACCACACATGATACCATGTTGTTAGCGTGTATAGTTTTTCCATAAACTGGGCGGGGCCGGAGAAAAATTTGTATGTTATAGATTAAATTTTTTGACAACCTGTGTAAAAACATGTAAAATGGATTAAAAAGAATGAAGTAGGAATTTAGGAAGAGAAAGGTTACTCAAGACCTATTTAAATAAAAAGTTCAAGAGGCCAACTTCTCAAGTTTAGTTAAAGTTATGTCAATAAGTTTGACTCCCTTTACTGTAGGTATAGGAAATTTATGGAATTAAAGTAAAGTTATTAAGCATTAACTTTGCCCATTATTTGTTTAAATTTATAAGTCACAATTTTTAAATGCTGGTTTACTAATATTGTTTTGGAGTTTTGTCATGTTTTGTTTTGTTAACGATTTATGTTTTAAAGTGACTTCTACGTTGGTGAGTTAATTGAAATGTACTGTACTTCCATGTTTTGTTGTTTGGTTAAAAGAGTTTGTACTGTATTCAAACCTCCTACCACTTCAGACTAGTCAATATCCGTAGTTTTAGTAGAGTAAATGTTACCCTCCACAGGTAGATCTGGATTGGTTGGGGCTTTGAATCCTGTACTGTTTTTGTGTTGTTTGGTCTCTGGCCATGGGAGGCCATAAGACCGTTGTTGTTTGGCCCATGGCCAAGGAGGCCATAAGACCGTTTTGTTTGGCCCATGGCCAAGGGAGGCCATAAGACCGTTTTGTTTGGCTCATGGCCAAGGGAGGCCATAAGACCGTTTTGTTTGGCCTATGCCAAGGTAGGCCATAAGACCGTTTTTGTAGTTTGGCCCATGGCCAAGGTAGGCCATAAGACCGCAGTTTGGCCATGGCAAAAGGAGGCCATAAGACCCTTTTGTTTGGCCCATGGCCAAGGGAGGCCACAAGACCCTTTTGTAGTTTGGTCTCTGGCTAAGGGGGGCCGCAAGACCCTTTTGTAGTTTGGTCTCTGGCCAAGGGAGGCCACAAGACCCTTTTTTGAGTAGGTTGGGCTATGGCCAAGTAGGCCATCAACCTTTTGTTGAATAATTTGGGCTATGGCCAAGGTACGCCATCAGCCCCTTGTTGAATATGTTGGGCTATGGCCAAGGTAGGCCATCATCCCTTGAATAATTTGGGCTATGGCCAAGGTAGGTCACTAGCCCTTTGTTGAATAATTTGGGCTATGGCCAAGGTAGGCCATCAGCCCTTTGTTGAATATGTTGGGCTATGACCAAGGTAGGCTATCAACCCCTTGAATAATTTGGGCTATGGACAAGGTAGGCCGTCTGCCCTTTGAATATGTTGTGCTATGGCCAAGGCAGGCAATCAGACCATTGAATAATTTGGGTTATGGCCAAGGTAGGCATCAACCCTTGAAACAGTAGTTTGGGCTATGGCCAAAGTAGCAATAAAACCCTTTAGAGTAGAGTAGTTTGGGCTCTGGCCAAAGTAGGCCATAAAACCCTTTAGAGTAGTTT